>QOCX01000017.1:943930-963462 GCA_005959815.1 Sarcophaga bullata | reverse complement strand
AAAGTACTAGAAATCTTAATAGTACCTACTGTAATAAAAACACCTTTAAGCAATTAATTAAGGCAGGTCAGAATAGCGGGTATCTTGTCATTCACAGGCGAGTTCATCCGGCGGCCTATATGGCACATTGATTTACTCAGTATATGATAAATCCCTTTGCTATAAGGATCTTTCCGTTTAGGAATTCTTTTCAAACTCTCATTAATTTAAATTTAATATCTTATGTGACCTAAAAATTCTTCATTTACCTTATAAGGTACCTGCAATTATTTCGTATAAAATAACGTGAATTCCTTCAATATTTTTACTCCTTGTTTGGTGTTTTTAAAATCCTTTTTTCTGTCATATTCTCCTAATCCTTATTACCATAACAGTTGTTTGTTATTTTTTTTAACCATTTTAAGCTGTCATTTGGTCATTTGGTTGTCATAATAAATCTTATTTACTATGATCCCGTTCTACTGTATTGTCCGTCTTCTCTAACTTTTCTGCTGTCACTGTCATAATCTGTCCCCTTATTAGCGAGGCGTATCCCTAAATAAATAATTATTTTTCATGGTTGATGTTGTGCCATTTGTTTTCACAAAAATATTGTAAGAAATCTACTGATGGTGCATGCCTTTGTAACTCACTCGGTGAGAGTGTGTGTGAATAGGGAATTTTCAGCCACTTTAAAACCCCTTTACAGCTGCACTTATAGTCTTCTTTTGGAATGCTTTTAGCATTTGCTTAATTGTGTTTCCATGTGGAGTTCAATTTTCTGTTGAATTTTATTTCATTTCGTCGCTTTAAATTATCCAGCTGAGTTGGCATAGATGAGGTTTAAGAATGAGAAAAATAAGGGGATTGTGTCCGCGATAAGTGAAAATCTAACGGACTTATCGTTACTAAATATTGGATCATATTCTTTAAATTTCGAGGCTGGTTTCTAGCTTGATTCTAATGCAGTCATCCATTCAATTCAAAGCCCTGATCGAGATCTTTCCTCATTGACTTGTCTATTAGCCTTTGGGGCATCGTTAAATTTGCTACCCCAGCGGGCTATCATTCTATTCCAATTCCCATTCTATTCCAAAAGCAAGACAGTCTAGTGTGTAAGATTTATCCAGTATGCCGAAGAGAACTTCTAGCGTTGTAAGTCATTCAGTCATTTAACTTTGTTTCTTTTTTAGTATTTCAACAGAATTTTTATTTTCTCTGTTATCGTTATGTCTGTTATCGATTAAATCCACTTTAAATATGTTGCCTTTTCAAAATGTCAACCGGTTTAACTGAAAGCTTTAAATCTTAAAGTTTTTCAAATCGTTTTTCATTTATTTGTGCGACTGAGATTTAAAACCCTTTTTGGTGAGATTCCTTCTTTTTTTTGGATCATTTTTGTAATGACAATGATGTTATGAAAATGATGTTTATGATGCCGCTGAAAATGATTTTTTTTTTTGCTGACAAAGTCAAATATTTTTTGCCAAATGCATGCTGATGCATAAAATTAAAGCAAGAACAAGGATAAAGGAAAAAGAAAAGAAATGAAAAATATTTGAAAATCATTTTCACACAAATCTGTTTAAGCTGCAGCATTAAAAATTATACACACACATACAGAGAGAAAGAGAGAGAGAGAGAGAGAGAGAGAGAGAGAGAGAGAGAGAGAGAGAGACAGAGAGTGTGGGATACACACACAATGTATGGAAATATAAAGCCCCCTACCTATCCTCGTTTAATATTAAATTAAAAAAGAAACGTCAAATCCTTTAGAAAACGTATGTTGATTGCATAAATGCAAATTTCTTTCTCTCTCTCTCTCTCTCTGTCTCATTCACTCTTACTGCCTTACTATTCGATTTGCTTTAGGAAAAGCAAATACTTTTTAAACAATTGAATTGAATTGAGGATTTGCGGAAATAAAAAAAAAACAATTTTTTTTCTGTTGTTTTTCTAACTCAAAACCATATGTAACTGCCACAAATAAATTTTTTTTCTCTTCTTTTTTGCCTTTTCAACTTCTTCTTTTGCTTCTGCTTAAGTATGTTTCCCCCCCCTCATATACGTATGCAACAAACATGGTTAATATTCCTTAGCGATTTCATAGTTTCACAAAAAATAAGAACAAAATTGGGGAAAAAAACGTGTGGTAAAAAAAACATACGGAGAGAGAGAGAAGAGAGAGAGAGAGAGAGAGAGAGAGAGAGAGAGAGAGAGAGAAAAGTGAATAAAGCGAGCTTGAAATTCATGCATTTTATAAATCGAATCGCATAAATTTCAGAGATAAAGTCTCCCCGGGGGTTATATAGAGAACAGGCAGGCAGCCAAGCAGGCAGGCAGGCAAGCAGGAATAAAAATCGTTTCGTTTGCTGTACAATATTTTTAAAGATTTACGAGAGTTTTAATCAGAAATTAAAGATACACGTGCAAAATCATATCAACCAGATTTTTAAAGTTAAATAAGTATTGGCGGATACAGATATTGGGTGTATAATTTAAAAATAAGGCGAAAGGAGTAACAAAAATGCTTTTCAGTATCTATTTGGACTCAGAATACTGTACTATATTCTGATTATTAACTGAAAATTCCGTCTTAACTCGGTCTTATACTCAGAATACACTTTTATACTCTGATTATCAATGCCAACTAGACTGCCTTATAGCCCATCCAACATTTGAAACTGAAACTACCATGTGTTACTGAAAGTATCAAGCGAGATAACTGTTCTAAAATGAAGCCAATTCCAGTCACATAATTCTGCCAACGAAACAAATGGCAGTTGGACGTGGTCCATAAGGCGAATGGGCAGAACTTCTCAATTATTATCCTGTCTGGTTACACGTTTCCACAAACTTGAACTGTGTAACGAACGAACTGGTCAATAGAAATTGACATTCAAACTGTGCATAGCTTAGCTGTCATGTCACAACATATTAAATACAGATTTTTACCTGATGAATACGAGCCTCATTATTCTCTTCAGCACGATTGTTTGTAACTACCAAGCTAAGCATCAATGACTTCGTTACCCACTTTAATTACTGATGATAGACTAGAGCAGATTCTTGGCTGATCTTAAAGGACAGAATAAGCGCACAAAGATTACAACAATTGGAAATCGCTGGAACATATTGAGAAAAGACGAAGGTTTGAAAGCATAGCATACCCTAAATTATGATTTCTTGACACAATGTTTGAACCTTTAGATTTCGTTTTGCATCCAGTGATCAATAGACTCCTATACTCTACACTCAAACCATGTTTTAAAAGATTCGGCATCTGTTGAAAATCTCTCATTATGTTTCGGCTAAAGTATAAATTAACCGTTATTTTAAAAGTCTTCTAGATTTAATTCAACAATTCCGAAAAATTTACTTTACCCTGCGGCCAAAGAGTAAATTAGCGAACATCCAGCCGAATATAACGCCGCTGCCTATTGTTGTTACTAAAAGCGTTGCATACCTTCTTTCTTCGCTTTCAATGAATTTTTCTAGTCCATTTCTTTACTTTAGTATTCCTTCCTTATCACATCCACATTTCTTTTTGTGTTGTGCAAAACAAACAATTCTCTAGCCTGGAGGTATAAAATTCATGCTTTTTTCAATTTTCCTGCTTTTATAGGAACGCTTTGGCGTTTGGTAGCTTTAATTGTGTTTATCAAAGCAAGAATACACTAGTTTTTGCTTATGGTGCAATATAAATAGAGATTGTGTTTCATTTATTTATGTGCGTGAGAGAAAGAGAAGGAGAAAAAGAGAGAGATAGAGATAGAGTAATTTAAACACAACATTGGTTGTGTTATTTAATATACAATAAATCTAAACGAATAAAAAGTAAAACTTTCTCTCTCTCTCTCTCTCTTGTTTAGTTTCCCTTCTCTTCTTCTTCTGCTTCTCAGTTTACCTCTTTTGTATTCACATGCATGCAAAGGATCTCTTCCATTCTACTTCTATTAGAGACTTAAATTGCTCTCCATTAAATAGAGCATCGTTACGAGTCAACAAACAACATATTTTGTGCGTAGCCACCCATACACAAGCATAATTTATACTCATTATTCGTATACGAACATATGTACGTACATACATTCGTTTCAACTCGACTTCAATTGTTCGTCTTATGTTTCTCTATGTTCGTGTAGTATATTCCGATGGGATGTTTGTTCGTATTAGTTTATCTTAATTTCTCTGGAGTATTTAACAAGACAAGGCTCTGTCTTGTTGCTCTCAATTTGATTTTTAAAAAAAATTAAAAACTAAATCATCTCATCATTGTTGCATATGTTGTTGTTGTTGTTGTTGTTGTTGTTGTTGTTGTTTGTTTGTTGTTGCAGCAGCTGTTGTTTTTATACTAGAAATCATTGTATCACTGTATTGTTGTTATTGTGTTAAATGTGTCAGTATATCACACATTAAATGGCACACATAATACAAAATTAAGAGAGAAATTATTCAAACAGGTTATAAGAGAAAAAAAAAACTTAAAACTCTGTTAGAGACAATTATAAAGATGTAATAAAAGGAAATGAAATACAAACATATTGATAATAAAGAATATTTTACAAAAACAAAAATTTTTCTTTAAATATATAATGACGTAACAAAAAGTTTCTCAGAGTAACATTATCGATAACAGAAAATGTTCGATAGTAAATTAAATATAAAGGAATTTTTCTATAGAACATATCGGTAACAAAATATCGTATAGAAAAACTATCGAAACTGGAATTTTTATAAAACTCTTGATAAATAGTATAATTCTATAGAAAATTATCGATAACCAGAAGTTCTATAGAAAATTTATATTATTAATTATCGATAACAACAAATTTTTTATAGGAAATTATCGAAATAAAATTATGCTATAGCAACTGACCGATAACGGATAATTTCTATATAAAACTATCGATAAAAAAAAGTTTCTATAGAAACTGATCTATAAAAACTGATCGACAACCGGAAATTATCTGTAGAAAACTATCGATAATGGAAATTTTCTATAGAAAATATCGATAATGGAAAATTTTCTATAGAAAAACTATCCGATAACGAAATTTTCTATAGAAAACTATCGATAATGGAAAATTTTCTATAGAAAACTATCGATAACGAAGAATTTCCCTAGAAAACTATAGATAGACGGAAAATTTTCTAAAGAAAACTAGCGATAATCGAAAATTTCTATATAATACTAATTTATAGAAATTATCGATAATAAAAATATGCTATAGCAACTGACCGATAACGGATAATTTTCTATATAAAACTATCGATAAAAAAAGTTTCTATAGAAACTGATTCTATAAAAACTGATCGACAACCGGAAAATTATCTGTAGAACTATCGATAATGGAATTTTCTATAGAAACTATCGATAATGGAAAATTTTCTATAGAAAAACTATCGATAACGAATTTTCTATAGAAAACTATCGATAATGGAAAATTTTCTATAGAAAACTATCGATAACGGAAAATTTTCTATAGAAACATATAGATAACGGAAATTTTCTAAAAGAAAACTAGCGATAATCGAAAATTTTCTATATAACTAATCCGATAATGGAAAATTTTCTATAGAAAACTATCGATAACGAAAATTTTCTATAGAAAACTATCGCAAATTATCGATATGAAAACATTCTCTATAGAAAACTGTCGATAAGAATTACAAATAAGTAAGTAAAATAAGTAATGTTTTCTATAAAAAAATATCGAAAAAAATTTTCTGGAAGAGAAACAAATGAAACAAAATCAGTAACGATTGATCGTTAGTAAGGCTGTCCTTCAAATGCTTCTTTTCAAAAACAAGAAGAGAAAATCTGTTTACTACACCCTTTACTTAAAGTGTTTCAAAAATCGATACAAATTATCGATTTAATTGCCTTTAAAGAGAACGTTAAATAAAAATATCCTTTAAATCCTTTAATTTAATTTAAAACGCGTTCAAAGCTTTATTAGTGTAAACAATTTCAGTTTTAGTTCTCGTTCTCTCCCTCTCTCTCTCTCTCTCTCTCTCTCTCTCTCTCTTTGTTTTATTATATTTTGCTGTCAAAGTCGTTTATCTTACACGCTGTGTGAGTGAGTTCTTTATTTCGTTTTTGTTGGTTTCCGCATACATGATGGTAATGTGTGTGTTGGTCGGTTTATCTACTTGGCAGAGTAACATGTCGTCTACGTTTAGACAACTCAAGTCAACGCAACTCAGTGCATTTTATTTACATTTTGTTTACTTTTCATATTAGTTTATTGAAAAACAACAAGAACAACAACAACAACCAGAATATAATAATAAAAATAAAAACCGGTTTTGCTTTCTCGCAGCTCTTTTTTACTTACGTGCCTCGGCAAATGCTCTTTTAATACACGATATTGTGTTTTACTCTGCTCCTCTCGCTTTCACTGTGTTTTCTCTCACTTTCTCGCTCTCTATCTCTCTCTCTCTTTCTGTCTCTGGTGAGATATTGAGAAAAACTGTTATAATATTGTATTAAAAAATTTGTTTGTTTGACTGTATTATTATGCTCTTCTTCTTGGTTACGTGCCTTACATTGACAAAGTGACTGTAGATGTGTATGCCTGTACGTGTGTGTGTGTGTGTATATTCTCTAACTGTATAACATAATTTGTATAAAAAAAACTTATCAACACACTTATTTATGACACACACGACTATACATTTCTTTTCTTTTTTCACTCTCACTGCTGTGTGTCTGTGTGTGTGTGTGTGTATCATATGTGTTGATACTTATGTCTTGTGCTCTGCTATACTGACTCTGCCACTCATTGACTTGTTATACGTTTTTTTTTTCTTATGGGAAATTGTTTTTCTCTCTCATTTTCTGTCTTTTTTTCTCTCTGTATGTGACAAACTATAATTCTTTCTTTATTTTTCCTCTTTTTTTATCATGTTTATTATCAGTCAACGTTAGATAAATAAGAAAATCAACAACAACAACATTATCAGTAACAGCAACAGCAATAACAACAACAACAACGTTAATAGTTAATAAAAAACCATAAAGAGTTTAATGAAATTTACGCTCTTCTTCCTGTTTGTTGTTGTGAGAACATTAATGCGTAACGGGAGTAAGATATTGTGAGAATGTGTATACATGTATTGCATACGTGTGTGTTTGTAGCTTATA
Source organism: Sarcophaga bullata (assembly GCA_005959815.1). Classification (NCBI taxonomy): domain Eukaryota; kingdom Metazoa; phylum Arthropoda; class Insecta; order Diptera; family Sarcophagidae; genus Sarcophaga; species Sarcophaga bullata. The sequence goes on along the minus strand of QOCX01000017.1, from coordinate 956,333 downwards.
GTGTATGCTTGTTTACCAAATAATTGAAATATTATGTGGCATAAAAAACGGCGGATTATTTTCTTTCTAACCTCAAATGAAATTTAATTTTAATAAGAACCCAGTAAATTCATTTCAAAAGAATACATGGCAACTATTTTTAAAATAAACAGGAAATTGTTAAATCCGTATTAAAGCTGTGGTTGGCTATAACGCCAAAAAGTAGGCAACACATTTTTATTAGTGAAAGTAAGAATTACATTTTAAAGATACTTGGGTAAATAGGTAAAAATGGCTGTTAATCCAAGAGGATAATTCGTTTGTTATACTCTACTCACAATCTATGTTCTGGTAGCCCTAGAATGTGAAATCTGTAGCACTTGGCTAACTGGTAGAGAGTCTAGCGGCACATGTAGATCATTCTCAATGCAATTATGCTCTACATGTATGCTTCGGAAAAATACCTTCATCCTTAGTACTCACTATCACAGACCGTATGGACTACACTTTTTCCAAAAGGACACCTCTATGTTCCAGTTGCTTTAGCGAACAGGTTATACCTTTCGACTTCGAAAAGATGTTAACATACAGGGCTACGTACTGTTACTAACCACCTCCTTTGTATGGAGCCAGCTTCTTCAGTGAAAGCGTTAGTAAGCCCTGCTTAAATAGTCTGTAATAGAGCGTTCTTTTATTGTATTGTGTTATCCTTGCTCAAGTTTATTGATCTTCATTACTTTATCCACTTCTCGTACCGTTTTCCATCTATTTGTATACCCAATTTTCCCAATTATTTTACAATCTCGGTCTACTGTTCTTTGGTCACTTTGCGTTTATCAAACCTCACATTGAATTTGTTCCATTGCTGCCATTTTTTCTCTGTATTTTATTTTTCTGACGAAAGGTACGTAAAATTAAGGATTTTGTAGTTAATCCTGACATCTAAATATCATTACTTTCTTTGCCAAACCTTAAATCTTTTAATATTTCATCTCAATTAAGCATTTCATCACGTAAAACAAGAAACTTTTGTTCATCAAACCTAATTTCTTAACAAAGATTGCTTGCTTGTCGGACCACCCCCCCCCCAAACCTCACGCTTGCTATTAATAAATTCATATTATAGACTGCATCAACCTCCCCTCTCCTCCCCTCTCTAAATGAAAGGTATTACCCGTATTACTTAAACATTAAGATTTATTTTCACAAAACTTTTGAAGCAAAAGTCAATGTAAATAAGTAAAGCCGCTTAATATTGTTGCGCGAACGTGGATTAATTAAATGTGCGGCTTTCGTTAGCCACAAATGCTTCATCATCATCATCATTATCATCATCATCGTTATCATCATTAAACGTTAACATCATAATCATTTTAAGCTTTTTGGGGAAAGACAATAATAAAAACGGTTATTTGCTAATGACAGTGACTTACATATACTCTCCGTGTGTGTGTATCGTGTGTGTTTGTATATGTAAAGCAGACAGACAAATTATGCAAACTATACCAGGTTGGTTAAAACAAATGATAAAACAAATTCCTTTTAAATCCAACCCAAAAGTATGTTTTGTTTTCAACATAAATGTTGGCAACCTAAAAATATGCTTAAAAAGTCATTTTCTTTATTAAAAACAAGAATAAAAACCCAGCAGAAAATGTACACCCAAAACTGCCATAATATTAAACTCTTTAACACACACACACACCTAGAGAGAAAGAGCGAGCGACAGAGAGAGAGAGAGGTAGCAGCATAAATTCCACAAGAATTTAATAATAAACGTTTTACAACACTTTCATAAAATTCTTTCCGTTTTTTTTTTCATTTTCGGTTGCCATTACCATTCACTCGTAAGCTCTGTGCGTGTGTGCGTTTGGATGTGTATGCGTGCAAATATTTATAACGGTATGGATGGAGGAAAAAACGAATTTATTGAAGTTTAAGTCTGCTTACATGCATGACATATGACAGGTTCTTAACGTTCTTTATGCCATTTTTTTTTTATTAATTCTTCCCCCATTTTGCGTGTGCCAATAGGTAAATGGCTATGTGTGTATGTATGTGTATCTGTGTGTATGTGTTTATTGTTGTATTTTCATTTTCATTTATTCTCTGTGTCCATTATTTCAGTTTTAATAACTGTCTTCCTGATGCTGTGCAATATGTATTGATGATATTTACATATTGGGTATGGAAAAAAGTAATTTTCCAAAGAAAAAAAATTTTTTTTTATAAATCCTAAGAGTAAAGGGGAAAATTAAAATAAATAGTAAAGGGTTCCTATATCGGATCCTTTTATATCGAAACAAAATCACTTTATCCGTAGAATTCCTGTCTATAGGTTGTCATTGCTGCAAGTTAAAGGAACAATCGGAATATCTACAGCGTTGCAAATGGTCAGATGGTTGTATGAGTTAGACTTTATATGAAGAATATTCGAAATTTTATAATTTTTATGTTTTTGTTACATAAATCAAGTTAAATTTGGCCGATGACAAGGGTTATTCTGGCTTTTGAAGACCGCTGTGATTTGTAGCTTATTCACATACACTTCCGATTTAAGAAAACTCCACAAGAAAATTCCAAACGGTATCGAATCTCACAACCTCAGTGAACAGTTCAGCTCACCTCCTTGACAGATGGCCATGCCTTTAAATCGCCTTATGGGTCCAAGATCACTCAATTCAAGTCTAGAGTGTAATCATAGGTGCAGTGCTTGCCGTTGACAAAGATGGCCTGGCCAACGTTGTTCTCAAAGCAATATGGCTCGATGATGTTGCCAGCCTAAAAATACGCATCAAACAGTGACTTTTAGGGATGCATTGCACGTTCTTGTCTCTCATTAGGATTGGTATCGTTCCTAATACGACAATTTTGGTTGTTCACATAACGCTGAGGATAATGATAAGGAAGAAGAGTCCATTAGTTCCTGAGTCAATACAATTTTGTACTGGTGCAGGAACAGCGAAAATTGTGGCCAGCGAAAAACCGAGTTCTTGCAAGCGATGCGATGCTAGTTCTTGTGTGCAAACTATTCTCACACTCTTACGAAAAGCGATAATGTTTTCTGTAGATTTTGTGTATCGTCGATGTACAACAACAAATTACATTATCCTTTACGTTTAAAAAATTTCTCTAAAACTCAATCCTTAGGGTTGTCTGAACCTTTTTAAACGACAGAATAATGTTTTTGCTCAGATCCAAGACACCATACTCTTACTCCATTGACTGAATATTCAAACATAAACAAAGTATTCCTGACTGTATAAGCATGTATGTATGTGTGTGTGTGTGTATTTCCTTTATGGCATGCGATACAAACGACCATAAGAACGACCCAAAAACAAAAACAAAAACAAATAAACAAACAAACAACCGAAATAAACCCTTCGTGTAAATAATGGCCGACAAAAACAATAACAACAACAGCAACGAAAAACTATTAAGAATTTTTGCTTATAAGCAAGAGAACCAAGAGAGCAACACGAAAGAAGAACCGTACAGGTACGGGTGGTGGTGCTACTCACTTTATCTCAATTTTAAACACGTTTGCTTATATTAAAGTTGGCAAGGGAGAGACAGGCATGGGAGCCGGATGAAACATTGAGAGAGGAAAGTGTAAATAAAGAAATTGGTTTTAGTGGAGAGGATTCAATTGCGTCGTAAGTTTATGAGTGAATAATAATGTGTACCTGTTACACACGAACGTATACACACACAAAAAATATATGCTTTGTAGGCTAAAAGTGAATGATTATACTAACACACACACATACATACACACACTATTAAAGCAACAGCTTCTTTTTCGGTATTTAATTTGTTTTGTTTTTGTTGTTGTTTTTTTGTTTCCAGATCGTTCCCTTTTGTTATTACCGTTTTATGTCTTTAAAGCTATGCTTGATTTTTATTGTGTTTTTGTTTTTATTGTACGCACACATGCACACACACAAAGGAGAACAGTGTTTATTATTTACCTATACAAACAAATGAATACAATAAAACATACTCCCTCTATAGTTATGGTGTATAGAGAGAGTTCACATGGGTTATTTTACTTGTTAAATAAGAAATTTAAAGGCAAAGTAAAGTAAAAGCTTCTTAATAAAAAAAATAAACTTCTTGAACCTAATTTTTCTTCATTTTAATATAAAATAACACCCCCCCCACAAAAATTTGTGCATTTTTAAACAAAAAGTTAGTTTTTCTTTTATTTGTTACGCGTACAAAAGGCTTAAGACGTGTTTTTCCTATGTTTGCTTATCAAACAATCATTTTTCCGTGGCCTTGACAATATTGAATTTGTTTTTTTTTTTTACCCTTTTTCGTAACACTGTTGATCATAGGAAAACTCTAGAAAGTACGTATGCGGTGTACGCCCATGAATACAATTTCTTATAGGGATTGAGATTTCGGGAACTCTCTCCCCATTTCTTTGAATGTTACAGAAAAGGATTTCAAATGGAAAAAATTTCATTGTAAACGATGATTTGAATTGAAATTGAATTTCATTTCAGAAACAGAATTTTCAAGCATTTCTTCAAATTTTAAAGCAAAAGTTTTGAGACTTTTCCACTCAAAAACTAAGTTACGTTAGGTGGCAGAACCAACTTAAAATAGTCGGGAAGACCTTCATAAAGAACATAAATTTGTCCGTTTTATCTCTTGCGCTTGGATTTGCCCTAGCTCACGTAACATTTAAAGAGTCGCCTAACTATTCACAAAGCCCCAGATGTGCCGACGACTAAGACAACCGGCTTCCAATGCTAATAAAATAAGCAAAATTGTCTTCATCATTGAAATTCATTTGCCATGGTATCCGGATGGTCCTATAAGGCTCAGCACAATCGGAGGTTGTCACAGAATGTGAAGTTCCTTTACCACTTGCTGTTACTGCCCAAATAGTTAAATTTTGTTTAGCAAATTTCCAAAGAAATAAAAGTTACAAAGTGGTTTATATTTGGTACTTTCTTTTAGTACTTTTTTGGTACTTTATGTAAAAAGTACTTTTGTCAAGAACTAAAACTAAGTAAAAAATCTTTGTTTATAAATTAATGAAAATGAAAAATTATGAAACAGCATTTGAAATTGGTACTTTTTGTTGATACATTTTTGGTACTTTTCTTAAAAATTAACTTTTGGTCACATTCTAAAACTAAATTTATAATAAAAATTACAAATTGGTACTTTTTTTGGTACGATTCCATTATAAATTCATAAAAACAAAAATTTTATGCTCTTAATTTGGTACCTTTTTGGTACCATATGGTGGATGGAGTGTAGCCATTAGTCATATCAGTTGACTGTAGTCAACAAGTAGACTATAGTTATAGCACAGGTAATAAATACACTATAATCAACGAGCAGACTACCATCAACCAAAAGACGCCTTAATTTTGATTGAAAAAAATTGCAAAAAAAAAAAGAAATGAAAAACGGGAACGGGAATACTCACCGATATAAAAACTTCTTCGGCCTGCTGTAAAATGGCAACACGTGACCAGCCGAATTTCTTCATTAACTTAATTCTAGTGGGATTATGTACCGTGGCTGAGGGATGGGTACGAAATAAAGTGGGAAAACGACTGCGATCTGATAATGCAGGTGATGAGGCGCCATAACAAAGCTGTAGAAAAAAAAATGAAAAATTGAAAGAAAATTTAAGATTTTAATAAGTTTGTACAGCTGGCACTGTGGTTTGAAGAGTGAAAAATTTAAACAAAATTCTTAAACAAAAAAAATATTTTCTAAACAGAAATTAATTTTTTATTTTGAATTCTAGGTTCATTTTATTTCAATTATTGGTGACTTCCAGCCCACTGTACTGTTGAATGTTCAATAAACAGGAGTGTAAAATAGATTTTTTTTACAGTGCTTAAGTTAGAGTGTTTATTTGAAGAATTCTTGTTTTTTTGTGATTTCTATTGAGAAAACATATCCCTTTTAAGAGGTAGGTAAAAACCACACGCATATCTTGTGGAGAAACTTATGCAAGTAAGCTCTTAAGGACACAAAATATGGAAAAAAGAACATAGAACAGCTTCAAATTGCTGTAAAAACAATAAAATTTGAAATAGACAGCCAACCACCTTTATAGTGACAACTCACAGACATTCTGGCAGACACTTTGAAAATAATTTTCTGTTGCTAGCCCTCTCTATAATATTTGTGGTACTTTAAGTACCAAAAAAAAGTACTTTTTTTTTGTTTGGTTATCCACTTACCACTATAAGATTCCACATTTTAGCGGCTTCAGCAACGGTTGTACAAACGGTACTGCAGCCAGCCAATAGCATGAGTTTTTGCGGTTTATTGTAGAGTAGATTGTACATAACGCTGGCACCTAAACCAGGTTCACACTGGAATTAAAAGAAAATAAAATTGAAAGAATAAAAATTTGAGAATAAATTTTTAAAATGTGTTTTCAATCGCCCGCCCGCCCACTTTATAAACAGAAAAAAAAAAGTTGCTTTAAATTTTTTTTTATTTTCTAAATACTTTAAACCACCAATATACACACACACATTGTGATACTAAATAGAGTTACAGAAACCTTATTAATTGGCCTGTGCTGTTTATAAGATTTTCCATTTCAGATATGAAACGATTTATCTTGGAAATGTAAATAAAAATTGTCATTATTCTCTTCTCCCCCCCCCCCTATACCCCTTACTGCTCCCTTTCAAATTAAACTGACATTTTAATTGAGATTTTCCTCTCATTATTCTTCTGTAGCCTGTGTGGCTTTGAAAATTAATCGCTTTTATGTGTAATGCTTTAAACTCTGAAGAATTTTCTTTGAAAAACCCTTTAAGCAGAAGAAAACAGAAAAAAAATTCTTTTATTTTCTTTTCTTTCTTTTATTTTTAAGCTCGTAAATGTCATTTTAATGTTAACTTTTCATAAGAAAAAAAATCAGAGAAAAATGCTTTCGCTGCCCTTTTTTAATTTCCAACATTTTTCCTGGGGATCATTAATGTCTCTTGAAAAAAAAAAACAAGAACAATAACAGCACAAGAAACCCTTTATTTTCTCCATACAAATCATATAATCTTTTCTCTCTCTCTCTCTCTCTCTCTCTCTCTCCCACCTTTGTTTTATTTGTTTTGATTTTATTTTCTCTTTTAATGATTATTATTATCCATGTCTGCCTTAATATTTGAGTGTCAAGCAAATAAAACAAGAACAACACAAGAACAAGCCAAGAGTAAGCAAAACAACAATGACAATAAAAACAACATTCAATGGAAACCGAATGTATACGAATGAAATACTACCTCATCTCTGTTTATAATGATGGTCGTTTAAATTAGAAAAAAAATCCTCAAAGGAGAGAGAGAGAGAGAGAGAAAGGAGAACAAGAGAAAAACTTGTTTGAACTCCTTGAACAAATAAAAATAACAACAAAGTATGTATGGAACACAGCATGTACGCAATTATGTTTACGCACGCATACTTGCAGGCAAATGAAATACTCATACACTTACGTATACGGTAACACTCCTCAGGTTTACTTTGAAAATGAATTCTCAAGCTGGAGAAGCCGCAAAATTTCTGATGCTTTTACAAAAATTCTGTATTTTATAAAACCGTGTCGAACGAGGTTCAACTGTATGCGGTGTGGTATGTGTGTTGCATCATTTTACAGTGTAACAGACTGAAGGCCGTGTGTAAAAAAAAGGTTTCCGCTTAGGGGTTTAAAAATTTTTTAGACATCACAAACCCTGATGTAGACTTGTTTGCCTCAATCAGTAATCAAAGCTTTTGAGGTAGTTTTCGAGCATTTTTCTTAGGTTTCAAACCATATTTCTACGATAACTTTATTCGTTCCCCAAACGCTGCAACGTTACAGCATTATCTCTGTAGTCACAGCCTTTAACGTAACACACAAATAAAGTGTAACAAAGTCAAATTGCCTGCCGTTAAAAAGTGAAATTCATTTTTTGTTTTTGCAACTAAACAGGCGACTTCATGCCCGCTAGACTGTTATCAGGAATGTCCTCATGCCCAATAAGCCTTAAATTACCAGTTATGTCTACACAGAGTCCCTCATATTCTTGAAAAATCTTCCATTTGGCATATACATGCCCTAGAGATTTTATGGCCGCTTTAGGGCCAGGTTGTGCATACGCTGTGCAAGTTCTCAGTATATGGAAGCGGGCCATTAGATCTCTAGAGACTTTTTAAAATGTCCAGCTATGTTAAATAGAGGCCCCTAATATTCTTGGACAATTTTACATGGAGCCTACACATGCCCTAAGCATCTAATGGCCGCTTTACTGCGTTCCATATACTGTGAATTCGCAACGCGGTAGACCTTGTAGCCTTTAGTTTAGCCTGAGTAACAGCAGTCTCAAGGATAATCTAAGATTCAATTTTTTCAGAAAGATCCCACATCCCAGTATGTAGTGTGATGATCAGATTTTGACGAATGCTTAAATCATGTTCTGTTGGGGGTGTGAACTATTGGCATAATAGGATCCTTTCCATACTTTAAGTAAATTTGCATTATAATGTCACATTGCTTTACAATAAACACATAAAATTTGTCTAAATAAACGATATTTTTAAGTTTCATGACTAAATAAATATATTCCGTAGTGTAAACGCCTTAAAATATGTTGCTTTTTTATAAAAAAAAAGGAATGAAATTTTAACTTTTTATATGCAGGATATATTTCTTAAATATTCTTCATTTGTTGCTTTTTTTCTATCAAATTATAAATTTCTTGTCAAAAAGTTTCTGAATTTATACAATCTTAAAATATGCTTTATTTTTTTGCATTGTAGTGTTTACAGAAAATATGTTAATTTTATTTAAATGTTAGTTTTGCATGTCTCCACTTCAAATTGTTTTTTTTTTTCTTTTTAATAAAACAAATTCTGTGTACTTGATTTAAATTTCAATTTATTTTTAATTTTTTCTCGACTATTTTACCACATTTCAACATTTATTAGTGGGTGTAAACGGCTGTCAAATGTAAAAAAAAATAAAAAAAACGTTTTTTATTGTTTTGTTTTGCTATTTAAAATTACTTTGACATTGTCTTACGCTCGCTCCTTCTCTCTCTCAAACTGCTACTGTTACGTAGTATGCTTATGGAATATTTTATTTTCAACGATTTCACACACACACATACGTAGAGGCAACAGAAAACAATATTTCTGTCATGATTAATTATAAACACTTTGCTTGCACACATTACACACACTCGTACACAGCTGTGCTTTTATTTTTACTCTTTCATGACCTTGTATAAGTACGTATGCGTTTGCGAGTGTTTGCTGTAAAAATTTATAACCTTCGTGAAGAGTTAATTTTCCATTTTCCATATAATTTAGCCCGTGTTATTCATTTTATTTCTGTGTCTCGTATTTAGTGTCTCGTTTCTAGTGTCTCTTTTAAAAATAGAGCACGACAACCACCATCACACAAAGCTCAACAAAACAAAACAAATCCCACTTAGCGTAGGAGTGAGAATGAGAGTGAGTGGGTAAATGTAAAACCTGTTTTTTTTGTTAATGAAAATATTCTTACCGTGTAATGGTGGTTATTGTGTTATTGTTGTTGTTGTTTCAAATACATTCTAAGTAAATATGCGAATTTCGTACATTTAAAACTCATGTTCATACATGGGTATTGTTGTTGCCATTCCATTCCAATGCTATTAAAATTTATTTAACAAACTCACCATTTCTAGCATTACATGCATGGTGGTGGTAAGTATGTTAAGCAACAAAAAGAGATTGAAGAGCACAAAACGAAAATATTTTTTCTTTGTGTACGATTGTATTGTTGTTGTTTTGAATACTGTATGAGTAACATAAGAATTTTGTGTTTTATACTCATTATTGTTTTTGTTGTTAGTGTACCAATAATATTAAAATTTATCTAACGGTTGTTTCTTTAGCAACAACTCTAGTAGCGAGTAGCAACGCAAAGTGAACATACTTTATTCGTAAAAAAAAACGTGAACACACATATAACAGTATAAGGAAAGGGAGAGAAAGAGTGGAATGGTGTGAGAGAATATAACAAAGTGGGGTGTAATAAAATACTAGCCTGTTTTTATTGTATTTTTATTGAAATGATATGCCAGTTTGCTAGTTTGCCATTTTTTTTTAAACCGTAAGTAAGCATGTGTTGTTGTTGTATTAGTAACACTCTATTAAAATGTATGTAAGTATGTTTATATGTATTTTTGTGGGTGTGTTAGTTTAAATGTCTATTTTGCATTGCGTTGAAAAGCAGATTTTGTGGTCGTGTTGTTTTCTATTTTCTAACACAGCAAGACGTTGAAATGGGTCAACGCTATAAAAAAAAAGAAGAACAAGACAAAGCAATAGTAAATTAATATTTATGGGTGAAGGTTATACGCAAAAACATAAATTAAAAAAAACAAAGAAAACAAGGTTAACTTTTGTTAAGGCCATTTTTTATGGGAAATAATAATAAAACAAAAAAATTTATTATTGTGTGGCTAAAATCTAGGCGTAATAAACAGGAGACAAGCATGTCTTCTATAAAAAATATTTTTTTTTAGTGAAAATTCAAATAAATTGTAGATTTTAATAAAATTTATGATTTATTCCTGATGATAAGTTTGTTATTTGGAAAACTCATTTCGAAAATAATCAAAGATAAGTTGAAATGTGTTGTAAAGAGTAAAGAAAACGAAATTGTTAAAAAACTAAAGCATATCTTTAAGGTCTGTATTTCTAGAACTTGACAACTTACTTTTCTGTGTTGTTGTGGATTAAAAAATAATAAAGTTTCCCTGTCTTTAATTTGTTTTTTAAAAATATTTTCATTACGCTGCTGTTGTTTTTTCAAATTCATTTTGATTTTCTATACCTTTTCATGTGATTTATCTATCATTCATCTGTTTAGTCATAAAGCCTTTGTTTGGCTGTCTATTATTAGTTCTGTTCACTTTTCTCCATCAAAATCAAAAAGAATTTGTAAAGAAAACATTTTTACAAATAGAGACCCATCCACAGGACAGGACTTCTGGGTCAGTAAACCACTAAAAAAAACATTTCTTTACAGTTTCAAACAAAAAAATTTAAAAAGATAAAGTGAAACCAAATGGCAAGAATTGGTTTTTACTTCTCTTATAAATGCCTTAAAACACATACATACATACACTTACTTTTTTTACTCTCATTTTCTGGCCTATACTGCACACAGGTACAATACAGTATTTTCATGCTCTCTCTCTCTCTCTCCCTCTCACTTCCACACTTTCTCTCTCTCTATCACTTTATAGTTTGCTGGGTAAAGAAATAATTTTTTCCCCATTGTTTTCATGTGACACCTTTAGCACACAAAACATTAGCACCTGATAGCAGTTCCCTCTTCTTTTCCTTCTCCTTCTCCCACTAATTCTCATTCTGTATTTTTGTATTTTCTGAAAGTGTTTTTAGAAGTAAGTGTGAGAGCGTATATCCTCTATTTTTCTGTGTATGCATGTGTGTGTGTGTAGCGCAGTATTAGTTTGTTTGGGGTAGGTTTGTTTTTTGTTTTTTTTATCTCTCCTTGTTTTTGGTTTGTTGGTGGCTTAAATTGTTATTGAACAGACTTAACAATTGCTTTGGTCATGTTTTTCCCTTCTTTCTATTCTGTTCTGTTCCACTTTTTGTCCCCCTTTCTCACCCTCCCTCGCACTCTATCTTTCGTTTTCTTAGAAAACGAAATTTGAAAGAAGCAATCAAGTGTGTTTAAAATTTCAAATTCGTTTTTCAATTTCAATCAAGTGAAAAGAAAATTTGTTTTTCTACTGGGACCTCTTATTTTATCCTTTAATTCTTATCTTTTTTTTATTTTTTTCTTTGCGTTATTAAAACGGAGAAAAAGAGAAAAATCAACAAACAAAAAAGTTGAAACATGTTAAAAAATATATAAGAAAAGAAAGAAATTTAAATCTGAAGTTCTATTAGCTAAAAGAAGAAGGGAAAAATAGAAAATTAAAGAGAAAATTTAAAGAATCAAAAATCAATTTAAAAATTCAAAAATGTTTTCTTCTTCATTTTGAATTATTATCCATAGATTCCTGCCTAGACGAGTGAAATTTATCTGGAATATTTGACATAAAATTCAACATTTGACAGCTGATTTAAGTAACCAAGTAGTGTTTCAACACATAGGTTGAAGGGCCAGATATTTAAACACTTTCTCCCAAGGACTCCATTCAGTTTTTTTTTCAAATCCAATTTGTTAACCACTGTTATCGTTAAATTTTCTATGGAATATTATTGTTATCGATAAATTTTGTAACGAAAATTATTGTTATTGTTATTTTCTATAGGAAATTGCTGTTATCGTTAAATTTTCGATAAAAAATTATGCTTACTGATAAATTTTCGATAGAAAATTATTGTTATCGATAATTTTTCTTAGGAAAATTATTATTATTGACAAATATTC
>QOCX01000017.1:933196-943720 GCA_005959815.1 Sarcophaga bullata | reverse complement strand
TGAGTGGGTAAATGCTAAAACTGTTTTTTTTGTTAATGAAAATATTCCTACGTGTAATGGTGGTTATTGTGTTATTGTTGTTGTTGTTTCAAATACATTCTAAGTAAATATGCGAATTTCGTAACATTTAAAACTCATGTTCATACATGGGTATTGTTGTTGCCATTCCATTCCAATGCTATTAAAATATTTAACAACCACCATTTCTAGCATTACATGCATGGTGGTGGTAAGTATGTTAAGCAACAAAAAGAGATTGAAGAGCACAAAACGAAATATTTTTTTTGTGTTCGATTGTATTGTTGTTGTTTTGAATACTGTATGAGTAACATAAGAATTTTGTGTTTTATACTCATTATTGTTTTTGTTGTTAGTGTACCAATAATATTATAAATTTATCTAACGGGTTGTTTCTTTAGCAACAACTCTAGTAGCGAGTAGCAACGCAAAGTGAAACATACTTTATTCGTAAAAAAAACGTGAACCACACATATACAGTATAAGGAAAGGGAGAGAAAGAGTGGATGGTGTGAGAGAATATAACAAAGTGGGGGTGTAATAAACATACTAGCCTGTTTTTATTAGTATTTATTGAAATGATATGCCAGTTTGCTAGTTTGCCATTTTTTTTTTAACCGTAAGTAAGCATGTGTTGTTTGTATTAGTAACACTCTATTAAAATGTATGTAAGTATGTTTTATGATTTTTGTGGGTGTGTTAGTTTAAATGTCTATTTTGCATGCGTGAAAAGCAGATTTTGTGTCGTGTTGTTTTCTATTTTCTAAACACGCAAGACGTTGAAATGGGTCAACGCTATAAAAAAAAGAAGAACAGACAAAGCAATAGTAAAATTTATTTTATGGGTGAGGTTATACGCAAAAACATAAATTAAAAAAACAAGAAAACAGGTTAAACTTTTGTTAAGGCCATTTTTTATGGGAAATAATAATAAAACAAAAAATATTATGTGTGGCTAAAATCTAGGCGTAATAAACGGAGACAAGCATGTCTCTATAAAAAATATTTTTTTAGTGAAAATTCAAATAAATTGTAGATTTTAATAAAATTTATGGATTTATTCCTGATGATAAGTTTGTTATTTGGAAAACTCATTTCGAAAATAATCAAAGATAAGTTGAAATGTGTTGTAAAGAGTAAAGAAAACGAAATTGTTAAAAACTAAAGCAAATCTTTAAGGTCTGTATTTCTAGAACTTGACAACTTACTTTTCTGTGTTGTTGTGGATTAAAAACTAAATAAAGTTTCCCTGTCTTTAATTTGTTTTTTAAAAATATTTTCATTACGCTGCTGTTGTTTTTTCAAATTCATTTTTGATTTTTATACCTTTCATGTGATTTATCTATCATTCATCTGTTTAGTCATAAAGCCTTTTGTTGGCTGTTATTATTAGTTCTGTTCACTTTTCTTCCATCAAAATCAAAAAGAATTTGTAAAGAAAAATTTTTATCAAATAGAGACCCATCCACAGGACAGGACTTCTGGGTCAGTAAACCCTAAAAAAAACATTTCTTTACAGTTTCAAAACAAAAAATTTAAAAAGATAAAGTGAAACCAAATGGCAAGAATTGGTTTTTACTTCTCTTTAAATGCCTTAAAACACATACATACATTACACTTATTTTTTACTCTCATTTTCTGGCCTATACTGCACACAGGTACAATACAGTATTTTCATGCTCTCTCTCTCTTCCCTCTCACTTCCCACTTTCTCTCTCTCTATCACTTTATAAGTTTGTGTGGTAAAGAAATAATTTTTTCCCCATTGTTTTCATGTGAACCTTTAGCACACAAAACATTAGCACCTGATAGCAGTTCCCTCTTCTTTTCTTCTCCTTCTCCCACTAATTCTCATTCTGTATTTTTGTATTTTCTGAAAGTGTTTTTAGAAGTAAGTGTGAGAGCGTATATCCTCTATTTTTCTGTGTATGCATGTGTGTGTGTGTAGCGCAGTATTAGTTTTTTTGGGGTAGGTTTGTTTTTTTTTTTTTTATCTCCTTGTTTTTGGTTTGTTGGTGGCTTAAATTGTTATTGAACAGACTTAACATTGCTTTGGTCATGTTTTTCCTTCTTCTATTCTGTTCTGTTCCACTTTTTGTCCCCCTTTCTCACCCTCTCCGCACTCTATCTTTCGTTTTCTTAGAAAACGAAATTTGAAAGAAGCAATCAAGTGTGTTTAAAATTTCAAATTCGTTTTTCAATTTCAATCAAGTGAAAAGAAAATTTGTTTTTCTACTGGGACCTCTTATTTTATCCTTTAATTCTTATCTTTTTTTATTTTTTTCTTTGCGTTATTAAACGGAGAAAAGAAAAATCAAAACAAAAAAGTTGAAACATGTTAAAAAATATATAAGAAAAGAAAGAAATTTAAATCTGAAGTTCTATTAGCTAAAAGAAGAAGGGAAAAATAGAAATTAAAGAGAAAATTTAAAGAATCAAAAATCAATTTAAAAATTCAAAAAGTTTTCTTCTTCATTTTGAATATATATCCATAGATTCCTGCCTAGACGAGTGAAATTTATCTGGAATATTTGACATAAAATTCAACATTTGACAGCTGATTTAAGTAACCAAGTAGTGTTTCAACACATAGGTTGAAGGGCCAGATATTAACACTTTCTCCCAAGACTCCATTCAGTTTTTTTTTCAAATCCAATTTGTTAACCACTGTTATCGTTTAAATTTTCTATGGAATATTATTGTTATCGATAAATTTTGTAACGAAAATTATTGTTATTGTTATTTTCTATAGGAAATTGCTGTTATCGTTAAATTTTCGATAAAAATTATGCTTACTGATAAATTTTCGATAGAAAATTATTGTTATCGATAATTTTTCTTAGGAAAATTATTATTATTGACAAATATTCTTTAGAAAATTATGATAATCGATAAATTTTCTAACGAAATTAATTATGATAAATGCTACGACAATTAATGTTATCGATAAATTTTCTATAAAATAGCTGTTATCGTTAAATTTCGATAGAAAATTTGTATTATCGATAAATTTTCTATAAAAAATTATTATTATCGATAAATTTCGATAAAAAATTATGCTTACTGATAAATTTTCGTAGAATATTACTGCTATCGATAATTTTCTTAGGAAAATTAACTATCGATAATTTTATAGAAAATTATGAAATCGATAATTTTCTAACGAAAATTAATATTATCGATAAATCTTCTAACGAAATTACTGTTATCGATAATTATCCTATCGAAATTACTGTTATCGATAAATTTTCTAACGAATATTGCTTTATCGAGAAATTTTCTTTAAAAAATAATTATTTTATTTTATTTATTTATTTATTTATTTTTTGTATAATAAGTTTTATGAAAATAGTCTTCCAAAAATCGAATGACAGCAAAGATCGGGAGTTTTTCAGATGTTACAGTTTTCTTCCGTTGCTTGCTATGTATGTATTATTTCATTATTAAACAGAAGGACCATATTACTACAGCAATAGGTTTATTGTTAGCTGAGGTTTAGTGTGTTAAAATTTTAATTGAATTGAAATATTTTTATTTGCCTAAAACGATTACAATTTTATGACTGTTTGGTAATTTTTAATTCATAAACCAAAAAAAAAAGAAGAAAAATGAATGAATTCGTAAGAAATTTATGATAAAATTCTTGTAAATTTATGGGCCAGCAAACGATATACAAATTACTGCAGACGGACAGACAGACTAACTAAAATGTTGCATACATTTGTAGACATTTAAAGTAATTTGTTTAACATGAGAAATTGAAAAGAATTTTAGTTTCTGTTTAAATAAAATGGGAAAATGGAAAATTGAAAAAGTCAATTTGGAAACAGAACAGAACAGAGAGAGAGAGTGAGAGAGAGAGAGAGAGAGACAGAAAGAAAATTTGTTTGCATTGAAATATTTCTGAGAAGATAATCTTTTTATTTACAATCCAGTAAATGGCTGTTGGGAGAGAGAGAGAGATTCAAACTTGTGTTGTAAGTAGAACACCTTAAAGGTCCAATTTTATTGCATTTCCTTACTATTATTCTGATGTTTGTATGTATGTTTATAGTTGTGTATTGGCAATTGCAAATTTATTTCTATTTTTTGATTTTTTTGTTTTTTAATTTTAAAATTTTATGCTGCAATTTTTATTACACAATTCTGCACTTTAATGGCATCAAAGAGAGAGAGAGAGAGTATCATGGCATTTTTAAAATAGAGCAACATATGCTGACTGGTTAGTACATATATTGCATATGCAAATAAATTTTTGTTTTTTTTTTTGCTTTTCATTTTAATTTTAAAACATATTTTAGTTTCTAATCTACTCTACTATTGTGTGTGTTTATAAATATTTTATTATTTTCATTTACATTCATTCATTTTATAGTTTTATTTATTTGGTATTTTAATTTTATCATTTTATTTTATTTCATTTTATTTTCTTTATTTTATTCAAATTTTTTTTTTTTTTTTTTTTTAAATATTTGTTGGCATAAATATTTATTAGAGAATATATTTTGAAAGCATTTTATTTGTCATTTCCTTTCGAATTTGCAAAATAATTATGGCTTGGCAAAGAATTGTCATGGAAACCTTTAATTTAAATAAAATACAGACAACAATTATTGCAAATACTCTACACTGTAATTCTTAAACTAGATAAAAAACAGTAATAGCCAGAGGAATGAGTAAAAACCAACGCTGCTAAAGTTATAAGAGGTGAATAGAATACATAACGTAAAGTACTCTTCGAGAACAATAATTTTCTATCGAAAACTTATCGATAACAATAATTTTCTATAGAAAACTTACCGATAACAATAATTTTCTATAGAAAACTTATCGATAACATTAATTTTCTTATACGGAAAACTTATCGTATAACAATAATTTTCTATAGAAAACTTATCGATAACAATAATTTTCTATAGAAGACTTATCGATAACAACAATTTCCTACAGAAAACCTGTCCATAATAATAATTTTCTATAGAAAAGTTATCGATAACAGCAATTTTCTAAGGAAAACTTAGCGATAACAATAATTTCTTATAGAAAATTATCGATAACAATCATTTTCTATTAGAAGACATATCGATAACATTAATTTTCTATAGAAAACTTATCGATAACAATCATTTTCTATAGCAAACTTATCAATAACAACAATTTCCTACAGAAAACCTGCCGATAATAATAATTTTCTATAGAAAATTTGTAGATAATAGTAATTTTTTATAGAAACCTTATCGATAACAATAATATTCCTGTAAAAGTCTTTGAAATCTTTCTTCTCCATATTTCTACTTTACTGCAGTAGTTTTTTCGAAAGCAAAAGAAAATTCAAACAAGAAAAGTGCTTGTGAGTTCTCTTCACAGTTGTGGGTTAGTGACAGAAATCTTTGACATTTTGAACTGGTCATGACGATAACTTGATTTGAATTTAAAGAGGAATCCCCAGAAACGATTGACAGTAAAATGCAATATTTTTCTTGAAAGAGAAAAGAAAATAGTTATTTTTTGTTAAAACACACAAATATTTGCATACTTTTGGGCGCCTTAGAGTATAGAAAACTTTAGTTTGTCATTTCAGTAGTTTACGGTTGGATTTTTGGGTTTTTTTCTTTCTTTCTTAAAAATTGAGTTCATGTCTTACAGTGATTATAAATGGTTTTGAGGGTAAAATAACAGTGAGTGGGTGAGTGAATATTTCTTTTCTGTAGCTGAATGCTACAGTAAGCGCCTGTTTGTATGCCATTTAAACCTGGTAAATATTTGCATTTTTAGAGTGCATCTTAGTGCAGCATACTTTAGGGACGATTTTTATTTCGGTTTTTTTTTTTTCTTTTTGTAGCAAAAAATATTCTAGACCGAGTAACTATTTTACTAAAAGACTGCTTTAAGGCTTTTTCAAAGAGACACATGGAGGTAAAGAGAAATGGTTAAAGACAGAGAGAGAGAGAGAAAGAGAACGTTAGAGAAGGACACATTCGCTAAAGGTTAAAAAGGTTTCTCATTTCAGTTCTGTTTTTCGTATTTTTCTTTTTCGTTTTTTGATGCCAACAAAAATATTTGTTTTGTTGTTTGTTGGTATTTTTTTTTTTCAGTAAATATTCCTATTTGTTGTTGTAATATTTGTGCACTTTAATATTTGATTGTGTTGCTGTTGTGTTTTGGTGCCACCTGCTGCTTGCTGATGTTGCCACTGACGTAACAGCCAATATTTACCCCCAGTTTAATGGGGGACGGTTAAAATGCATTGCCCTCAATATCTGTTGGTTTTATTAACACAAAAACTGCAAAATTGTGTCACATTTTATTATGACAGTAGTTTTACGTTTTTTTTTCTTTTTTGTTTTTCTTTTTATTTCATTTTCGGTTAATAAAGAAAGGCTTTTAAAATAATAGAATTTTTTTTTTTCGTTCGAAATTGCCACACACAGATTATTATTTTCATAAAAAATTATGCTCAGGTGGTTTAATTTAACGAAAGGTTTTCAAAATATTTATGATGGCAGTAAACGTTTATTGTGTTCCTTTAAAAAAAATTAATAAAAAGAATTATATGGGGCCGTATAGAGAAGTAGATTTAAAGGGAAGCGGAAGATGCACATAGAAAGTGGCAGAGAGAGTGTTTTACATACTTGACATAGCAAGTACACGGTGAATTAACTGCAATAGAATAATGAATTTTTATTAAAAATTTTTATTACAAATATTCCCTATTCGATATATTATTCGATAAGAGCTATTTTCCTTGGAATATATTTCGATAACATTTATATTTTATAGAAAGTTCTTAATAACAGCTATTTTTTATAGAGAATTTTTCGATAACATCTATTTTATTTAGAAACTTTTTCGAGAACAACTACTTTTTATAGAAAATTTTTTGAGAACAACAATTTTCTGTACAAAATTTTTCGATAACAATTATTTCTTCGATAACAACTATATATGAACGATAACAACTATTCTCTACAGAAAATTATTCGATAAGAGCTACTTTCCTTGGAAAATTTTTCGATAACAACTATATTTTATAGAAAGTTTTAGAAAATAGCTGTTATTTTCTATAGAAATTTTTTCGATAACAACTACTTTCTATAGAAAACTTTTTGATAACAACTATTTTTTATAGAACATTTTTCCATAACAATAACTTTCTATCGAAAATTTTTCGATAACAACTATTTTCTATACAAAATTTTTGGATAACAATTATTTTCTTTAGAAAATTTATCGATTTCAAGTATTTTCCATAAAAAATTGTTCGATAACATCTATTTTCTATAAAAAAAATTTTCGATAACATCAATTTTCTTTGGAAATTTTTTCGGTAACAACTGTTTTCCATAGAAAATCTATCGATAACAACTATTTTCTATACAAAATTTTTCAATAACAACGATTTTCTAAAGGAAATTAGTTCGACACAATATTTTTCATAGAAAATTTTTCGATAACAAATAAAATTTATAGCTAACAACTCTTTTTTATTAAAAATAACTGTCAAGAACAATAATTATCTACCGAAAACTTTTTGACGAAAATATTCTTTTATACAAAATTTTTCGATAACAATTTTGTATCATAGAGATTTTTTTATTTTTTTTTTTTTATTTTATTTTATTATAATAATAATTCTCTAAGCGAAATTGCTTGATTTATCGATAGCAATAATTTTCTTTGGAATCCTTTTTCGATAACTATTATATTTCATACAATTTTTTAATAACAATTTTTTTCATTAAAAATTTTGTTAAACATAATTTCCTAACGAAAATTTATCGATAATAAACATTTTCTATCGAAAAGTTTTTAAAATTTTACTTTTTAATAGAATTGAATCGATAGTACTTCATTAAGTAAAAATTTTTCGTTCGATTTTTAATCGTTTACTTTTCAACGCACTCTATATTTTACAAATATTTCCTGCAAGAGAAATACTTTAGAATTGTTTGTCATTTGTCTTACAACACATACCGTATTTGACCCTGTCTGACTCCATTTGACCCTATTTGTGCTTAATCGCTTTAGAAAAAGTATCCCTTTTTGTTACAAGTCCTCTTAAGTTGATGATATTTAGCAGGTCTTTGCACTTTTTTTAAAGAAATTTTTTCTTCTTTTTGTTGTTGCTCTTTGAGCCAATTTTCTTAGCCATCTTTACAAGCCACTTAAATTCCCATTAAAATTTTGCCTTAAGCGCTCCCAAAGAAAGGGAAAAGATAGAGAAAAAGAGAAAGAATTTCTTGCAATTTATTTCCTTAATTCCTCATATTAATGCCAATGAGACAATTTTCTTCATCTATTCTTCATTTTTTTTTTTTGGGATCTTTTATCTCCTATTCTTCTTGTTTTTTTCTTGTGGATAAACGATAAACGATAACAGCATAAATCTAAATAATATTTCTGGTTTTTATATTTACTTTTCCGAAGAAAAAAGGAAAACACAGAAAAAATGTTAATAAAACCCAGAAAAATTCATAATTTTTTATGGTTTTTGATTTAAAAAGAGAAAAAAAAAAAATTAAAAATTTCCGTTGTATTTTGTTTATGGCACTACTTAGTAAGCGATAAGGCCTTTTATGTCCTTATAGGCGATATTGTTTATATAAAGAAGGAAATCATTTTGAAAAGGTCAACTGCTGGGTTATTAAAAGGTTTATTAATGTTCCGCAGACAATTTATTGAAATATTTCGGGCACTTAAATGAACTAAAAAAAAAAATTAGAATTTTCAAATCAACTGTAAATGCAGAATTTGTTAAAAAAAAAAAATTCGAAATAAATCAGAAATTGTTTTGAAAAGAATGTGATAATTTGTTCGAAAAGAATAATTTCAATTTCTTATTGAAATTAAATGATTAATAATAATTTTTTATCAAAAGTGCTTCGATAACAATTACTTTTATAGAAAACTTATCGATAACAATTACTTTTTATACAAAACTTATCGATAACAATAATTTTCCATGGAAAATTTTTCAATAACAATGAATTTCTATAGAAAACTTTTCGATAACAATAATTTTCTATAGAAAACTTTTCGATAACAATAACTTTCTATAGAAAATTTTTCAATAAGCATAATTTTCTATCGAAAATTTATTGATAGCAACAACTGTCTATAAAAAGTTTTTCGATAACAATAGTTGTCTATAGAAATTTTTTCGATAACAATAATTCTCCATGGAAAATTTTTCGATAACAATGAATTTCTAGAGAAAATTTTTCGATAACAATAATTGTCTATAGAAAACTTTTTGATAACAATAATTTTCTATAGAAAACTTTTCGATAACAATAATTTTCTATAGAAAACCTTTCGATAACAATGAATTTCTAGAGAAAATTTTTCGATAACAATAATTGTCTATAGAAAACTTTTCGATAACAATAATTTTCTATAGAAAACTTTTCGATAACAATAATTTTCTATAGAAAACCTTTCGATAACAATAACTTTCTATAGAAAATTTTTCAATAAGCATAATTTTCTATCGAAAATTTATTGATAACAACAACTATCTACAGAAAGTTTTTCGATAACAATAATTGTCTATAGAAAATTTTTCGATAACAACCATTTTCCATGAAAAATTTTTTGATAACAACTATTTTCTATAGAAAATTTTTCTATAACAATGAATTTCTAGAGAAAATTTTTCGATAACAATCATTATCTATAGAAAATTTCTCGATAACATTTACAAATTTGAATATTTTGATTGCCTTAAAGTTATATTTTTAGTCAATAACCCTGGTTTTTTTAGTTTGTTCACGTTCTTACTACAATCATACATATCCTTCCTTCTCTGTAACTATCGTTCTTCCTTATTCGATATACACTATTTCCACTCCGCAGCACCATTTCAAATCTCTCAACCATCATTATCTATCTTAATCTGCAACTCTTTGGCTACAAATACATACAAAAAAATTTACATTGTCCTCTAGACAGTAATGCAGTTATTTTTGTTGTTTCCACTCATTCTTTTGATTTTTTTTTCTTCTTCATTTTTCCAACACTTTTATCGCCCATCAGTTTTGTTTTGCCTATTTGTCTCATTGCTAGTTGCCCAAGCCAACGAAACAGGTGGAAACCTCATAAAAACCATCAGTTTGTTTTGAAATCCTATGACAAATTCAGAATGATGATGATGATGATGATGATGATGATGAGAATGAATTGGATGAATAAGATGAGAGAAGAAAGAAATATTGGATTATATGGAGCAGAATATGACAGTGAAATTGTAATGATGATGTTGCCTAATCAGGTTAGCCATATGTTTAGCGATGGCAGTGGCAATTATGGCTAGATTATGAACAGTGTTGCAAGCAGGTTAAATTTTTTGTAAAAAAAAATTTTCTTAAGGAAAATAACAAATGTAAGGGGGATATCAGAAGCTTAAGTTAGTTTAAGACTGATCTTAAGTTTTTCGTTAAGTGCACTTTTAGTCTAATCAAGTAAAAATTACTAAAACGGCAACACTGTTAATGACAACCTAGTAGA
>QOCX01000017.1:911029-926141 GCA_005959815.1 Sarcophaga bullata | reverse complement strand
GTTTGCAGACAGGTTGGCATAAAGAATTTGAAGAATTTTGTTTCTTTTTAAAATTTAAAAGTAAAACAAGTAAAGCGAACAGTTTCCATTATATTAACGATCCCTGTTCAAAGTTCAAGAATTCAACTACGAAAGTCTTGAATTGCTGCACCCCTGTCAACATACCCTTTTGTACGATGCAAACGGATAAGATCTGTAAAGAATATTCATGGACATAAGGCTAGAGATAGGGACAACGTCAACTGGGGCATTCATCATGACAAGTTCACTGGCAAGAGTATGAACAGTGTTGCCAGCAGTTCAACTAGGGCCACCATGTTGCGTTTGTCAATTTAATCCATGAGCTGCATCGAGAGAGACACCCAGAGGTTTTGCAAAAAGTCTGCTGGTAATAGGAATAATTATTTTCAAGATGTCAAAGCAGAACCCTCATCCAGTAATATAATGCCAACTTTACGAGCTTAATAACTGGGGTATAAATTTATAGTCTGAGTATAAGACAGTAGTCTGAGTATAAACTGAGGTCCTAGTAAAAGACTGTGTGTGGTCGGAGCATAAGACTGTGGTCTGAATATTAGGCTGTAATCAGCGTATAAGACTGTGGTCTGAGTATAAGACCGAGTATAAGACTGCTGCTTAAATATTAGACCGAGTATAAGACTATGTTCTGAGTATAAGATGGTTGTCTGAGTATAAGACTGAGTATAAAACTGCTGCTTAAGTATTAGACCGAGTATAAGACTATGTTCTGAGTATAAGGCCGGGTATAAGGTGGTTGTCTGAGTATAAGACTGGGGTTTGAGTATAAGATCGATTATAAGACTGGGGTTTGAGTATTAGACTGTAGTCGGAGTATAGGATTATGGTTGGAGTATAAGACTGTGGTCTGAATATAAGGCTGTAATCAGCGTATAAGACTGGGGTTTGAGTATAAGACCGAGTATAAGACTGTGGTTTGAGTATAAGACCCGAGTATAAGACTGTGGTCTGAGTATTAGACTGTAGTCGGAGATAGGATTATGGTCGGGATAAGACTATAGTGTGAATATACGATTTTTCTTTAAGTTCATTCGTGAGTATAAGACGTCAATAATTTTATTTGGAATTCTGAGCATAACTGGAGAGTAGCTTAATTTGATAATTGAAGCATAAAACGGTAGCTTAAGTTAGTGTTCGGAGTTCTAGGCGGTACTCTTGATTTGGAAGCTGAAATATAATAGGAGGGTAGTTCGAGTTGGAATTTGGAGTATAAGACGATGTTGGTAATGGAAGTATAAGCTTTTTTGTAGTCGTAGTACAAAACGATTGTCTGAGAACAAGAGGATCGTTTTAGTGGTTTGAGTTGCGAATCCTAGTGTTAAAGACCAGTTTAATAGTGGTATACACTTTATATTTCTTCCAAAAATTTTGTTAATTTAGCTTCAGGTTTTCTTTTATGAATTTTGATAAGATTTGCAACACTTTTTTTTTTTTTTATTTTGTTGCAACTTTTCATAATAATTTCATTGGATTTGAAACATTTCAAAGTATTTTTCTAGGCCTTTTTTATGCTTTAATAGCTCTTAAAATTATTTTGCAGACAGCAGGCTAATTTGCCGTAACAAATTAAATTGAAAAGCTTTTAAGGAAAATTGAGAATAAAAAAATATGAAATGAAATTCAATAAAAAAAAAATTGAAACTGTCACTTGCAGTTTCTCTAGGTTTTAAATTAAAATCGCAACAAAAAAAAGGAGAGAGAGACTGAAAAGCAAAATAAATAAATTGAATGAAGAAATGACAACAAAATTTCATTTTTCAGCAATTATTTTTTGAAAGGAGAGAGACAGAGAGAGGGAGAGAGAGAGAGAGAATATTTGCAAGATTATTTATTTATTTAGTTGAGCAAATAAATAAATAAGAAAAGAATCCTTTTGAGCTTTTGAGCAAAACAGAAACAGAAACAGAAACAGAAACAGAAACACTTGAGATTAAATGACACAAAATTCAAGGTTTGTTTGCCTTGAAAGTCAAATAGAACGTTTAACAGACAAACTTAACGTCTTCATTGGATTCTTCATCAAAAGAAGCTTTCAAAGAAAGGATAATTTAATTAAAATGATGAGCGGATGAGTGAGTATTTTCCGAAAAGTGAAAATGAAAAATAAACAAAATTTTTAAAATGTTTATTAACCAGTCTCGTACCCCCCCACCCAAACGTCTACTTGATATGGAACTTAATTCATATACAAAATATTCCTCATACGTCTGTAGGAAGGAACGTTTTAACTTAACAATGAAAACTTAAAAGAGTTTTAGAGGAAATTTTCTTGTTTCCTCAATTTAATCTCATTTGGCTTCCATATGCCGTTTAGTTGCTTATTGTTGACAAATCTTTTGAATTTAAAGAACGAAATTAATCCGAAAAGAGTAAAATTCCATTAAAAATAAGTGTGATGTAGCAATATGAACTTGAAGGTACTAATTTTGGTCAACGAAACGTTCATATGTTCGCCACGGCTTCTCTGGGTGGTGTATCGCATACGAAATGTTCAATTTTCTATGTCCTTGGCGTATAAATCGCACGGAATTTGATCGATGGCATGGATGATGCATACCCCTGTTCATATTCTGCAACATTACCAATCTTTTTCAACTTTTTTATACGATCATGCCATGAAAAGCTTCTGAAAAACGTTTCTTCATTCAAAGTTTATGTGAAATTGTGGTTTCCACAACTCACGGCTAAAAAGCAAACCGCAATATAGGTGGTGTGGGATGCTAAGTTGAGCAGTTTGGTTGTAAACCTGACTAAAGGATTGTAATGACTAAGTAAGTTCAGTAAAAACATTGTCCCGAGAATTCATTTTGTATTCATTTTGCTTGGGACTATCCTCGTATACTTAATCCATTAACATTTATTCTGCTTCTGCTTTTTTATTTAGGCCCCTGTCTACCTTAATGTACAGCCAGAGAATAATAAAAAAAATTTTTTGAGTATTTCTTGACCCTTAACTTGACATTGTTGCCATGTTTTATATTTTTCTTCTCACAAATCTGTTGCAATAACCATTGAAAATATTCGTTAACAAACGAATTACTCCCACAGTAATAACAATAACAACAACAACAGCAATAACAACAGCAATAACGGTATATAAAAAGAAGAGAGAAAAAAATTTTAAAATTTTTATTCGTTCATGTTGAATCCATGTTCGGAATTCGATCAAAAATTCAATGCATTTGGGAAACATTTCAGCTCAATGCATGAAAAACAAGAGAGCGGAAAGGAAACAGTGAGAGAGAGAGTGGTAAAGAAAAAATATTTCCTGCTATTAACACACACTCCCAAAGAACATAAGAAAAGTTCTTTGATTGTAAGCATAAGCTTGTGTATGTATGTGTACGTTAATGGTTAGTCATTGAAAAGGCAATAAAATTTCATGACAAAATAATGCAACGAACAATAACAACAACAGACAACAACAATAACAATAATTAACAGAACAATTATTTATTTTAAGATCTCTGAGAGAAACAGAAAGAAAAAAAGCAAAAGAAAAAGTATTTCTCTCTGCTTGCGTATTTCTCTGGGGAGAGTTGTGTGTATTGTAGAGTTGGAAAGAGAGAAAGAGGAAGAGAGAGAGAGAGAGCGCTTAAATTAATGAGCAGCAACATTACTTCTCGTTTTTATTAGAATTTCCTTAACAAACAAGTCATGTGGAAAACCCCACACATCGTTATACAGTTAAAGACATAATTATACCTACACATTGTTAAATACATAGCAAAGCAAAAATTAAAAGAAAAAGAAAAAGAAAAAGAAGAAGAAAGTTCCAGGGGTAGGGTTATACAAGCCTTGTGTTTTGTAAAATTTTAATAATTTTTTTCTGTTCTTTGATCACACATGTAATGCGTTTGAGGAAAAACACTGAAAAACAAGTCAACAATTATGCTGCCAGCATTTTAAATTGAAATTCAAATTTTGTGGCACTCACTCAATGCAATCCTTATGGTTTAGCAAGCAATGCAAAAAGGGACAAGAAAATGCTTGTAACAGCAATAACTGCACCAGAAAACCAAACGAATGCATAACATGTGTTATGGGGTTTAACTTAAGATGCAAAGGAAAATGAAAAAAAAATAAGGAAAAACTTTCTTTAAATTTGTTTTGGATTTCCTCAAGATAAGCAAGAAACCCTAGGCAAAAAAAAAAAAATTGTGAACATTTTGTAGCCTTTTTTTATAAAATTTTGCTGAGTGAAGTTTAGAAAATAAAATCAAGGAAAAACAGACAGAAATTCAATACCAACAACTGGCAACTCGTATTCCGCTTTTTAGGGGAAACATATGGGGTTGCATTGAACTGTAACTCCGGCAGGAATTTCTATGTTTTTTCTTTGTCGTGTTCGATTTCTTAGGTCTTCTATAACAAGTTGATACTGCTGTTGCTGTTGTTGTTTCATGTTCATGTTCATGTTGTTATTCAATGTAACCAGTTCAGTTCAGTTCGTTTAGTTTAGTTTTGCTGCTGCAAATAATTTTGTTTCCAATTTCGTTGCTTTTTTTTTCATTTTCATTTTCATTTTCTTTCCATTGGGAAAAATCGTTTCATTTTTTCTTTTTCTCTTTCTTCCTTCAGTTAAGTTTCCCCCTGTTTAAGTTTAATAGTCAAAAGTTTTCTTTCGTTTCGTTTCATTTTTTTATGGGTATTTTGTTAACAAAGTTAAAAAATAACAGACTGAAGAAACAATCTAAAGTTTGTTTTCGATACATTTGAGAAACTCAACTTCAAAAAAAAAAATCAAAATGAACGAAAAAAATATTTTTTTTGTTACTGAAATGATAACATTTCAAAATTGTATTTCTTTCTCCTCTCTCTCTCTCTCTCTTCTATCCTTTTGCTGTCTTTTCTTTTTCTGTGAACTGATAATCGATAAACAATTTAAAACTCTCGTTATAAATTGTGATCCCCTGACACATACTTTTTGTTTTAAATTAAATTGAGAGCCCTAAAGTATGCAAATTTTTCTTTTATGTTTATTCATAACATAACACATAAAACGCTTGAAAGAAAATTTACTTAACTTAATTGGTCATTACAACGCCGCTTAAGTCAAGACTACAACCTAGCTTCTCATCCTAGTTTCTTACGCCATCCACATTGTGTGTGTGTTAATTTTATCCATGGTCAATCGAATTTATCAGCGATTGACAGATTTTCATAGACAGTTTTCATGGGCATTTTATTTTTCCTCATTGCTAATGCTAGAAAACTGTTGAGAGAAAATCGCCGAGAGAATTTTTGTATCAGATTTCGTTTTATTCGAGTTTTTAGTGTTGCGGTTTAAACCACAAGGCTCTCGCCTAATATGTCAACACACTAGTAGTTATGGCACCTTTTTTTTCTATAACTTGCGCACATTAGTAGAGCTAGAGGAAATCAAGTGAAAAAATTCAAATTCTTTAATCCAAATTGAAGACACCGGTTCTCTCTACCAGACCGATGAGTTAAAAAGAGTGTAGGATTCTAGCAAGGATTTCATTGTCATCTCTTGTGCTTTCAGTTGGTATTCCAACTTAGCCTGCTGGCTTATGAGTTAATAAATATCGCGTGAGCTTCTCCGTTTCATTTAGATGGAGACAGTTGTCCAAAAGGTCACCAACAGTTCTAATCCCATTAGGCCCATGCATTACCAAATTGAAAGAGAGTAAGAGCTGGTTTATGCCATCATAAAAGGTAGTTTGTTGGAAGCTGTTTTGACACGCCGGTATTTTCTTCAAATTTATATCCAACAGTTGCCTTCAGAATGGGATTACTCGTCTTAGCGCAAATATAATGCAGTGATGCATTATGTGACTCACAATTTGTGTAGAAATCGTGCATAGTAATGCTTAATCCATGAACTCTACATTCACATGATAGAAAAATATTAACTTTTCGATGTTATGTTAGCTGTGGAGTGGTTTTTATACCTGATGTCTAACCTTCTTGTTGCAAAGGGACCCTTGATGTTCGAATCGTAAAGGGGAATGTTTATTTTGGTATCCACTCAGGTTAATTCATACTTAGCACCAATTGCCGGTTATATGCCTAGGCATGGAGACCCATATAATATTGAAGTTTCGAGTTATTATTTCCAAATTAATTTATTTTCATCAAGTTCCAATTATTGTTGCCTTATTAATCCATCAATTTGTGTATTTTATTATTACAATTCCATTCCTTATTAAATTCTCTATTCTTCACAACAATTTCGATAATTATTTCGATAATTATTATCGAAATTGTTAACAATAATCATGAATTATTCAATTAAACCTCAAAAAAATATTCAATTGTAACGAACGTAATTCATATTCACTTTCATTTTCATTTTTCTTGTTAATTCGTTCTCTCTAACACACGCTGCTTTCTTCTTTTCCTTGTACACCAGGCACCTGTTGTTTTAGATACACCACCCTTAACTTTTTCCCTTTCCTTAAGGTTTAACCTTTCAACAGCAAAAAAAGAAGAGTAAGAGTAAGACTAACAGTAAGAAGAAGAAAAATTAATTCAAATTAATAATAAATGAGCTGTAAACAGTTATAATTAGAAAAAGCAACAGAAAAAAAAAACACACAGCGTGTGTGTGTCTTGTGTTTACCGCCATTGTTTTGCGTAAAACAATTTCTTAGGCTAAGTGGTGTAACTATTTAATCTCTTACTCACTCAATTCACAATGCACAACTCACACTCTCTGTCTCTTTTACTACCATTGAGATTTTTTCCTTCATACCAAATGTGTGTTACAACGTGTGTGTGTTTGTATTCTTTGGTTTCCATTAAAAAACTCCTTAAAACTGATAATTTATTAGATTAACTTTGTTTGTTTAAATGTGTGCGTGTATGCTTTACAATATAAAAATAATTATTCTCTCTTGCCTATACTCTCTTCCGCTCTGTCCCACACTATATGTGTGGTTGCTCTGTTTATTTAAGATTGCTTTGGTGTATTAAGAAGAATACGCTCCGAAATAATTGAATTTTCGCTTCCTTACAAAAAAAAAACCGAAAAAGAAAAACAAAAACAAAGAAAAAAGAAAAGAAAAAACAATCACACAACGATTCCAATTCTAATGTGCTCGTATCCTCTTGTTAAGCCGAAAAGTACATTGGTTTTAAGCAGCCTTTATATTTGAATGTGTGGCTGTTTTTTTTTTATTTTTTATTTCATATTGTAACAATCGTCAATACAAGTGTAGCCAAGTATGAGTGCGTGTATGTGCTGTCGTCGTCGTCGTCATCGTCGTCATCGTCGTCGATGTTGTGTTAACATGCAAGTGTTTTAATAAAATTAATTGAATGCCAGCCATACTCCTGCTAATGTTTACTGGTTACAATTAAACTCCTGCAGGTTATAACGGTAATTTATTTCTTTATTTCTCTCTCAATCCCTCTCTCGGTGTTTTCGCGTTATATTGTTTAGAAATTAAAAATAACAGTGTTTAGTAGACAAAAATTTTTAATTGAAATTAAAAAGTGAAGCAAAAAAAAAATGTTAAAAACATGTACGCAGTAACGGTTTCTCTCAATATTAATATGGTGTCTGCATGTAGGCGAATTTTTTATATAAAATTATCCATGTATGTGAGGTTATGGAGAAAACATAATTCCATGCCGAAGTGGCAGAATATTCAACTCATGCTTGAAGTGATCTGACAGATAAGCGAGCAATAATACCTAATAACAGTAAATTGACCGGAAGGGCTTAGAGAGAAAGAGAGAGCACATTGCAAGGATGTCCAAACATCGCAAAAAGTATATGCAAAATTCTTGTACAAAAATCTTGAGAGTGTAATCGCAGTGTTATTTACTGGAGGTATAACCATTTAGGCCGGCTGGATCAATGGAGAAAACAGTTCGAGTGAAGCTGGATTAAATA
This sequence comes from Sarcophaga bullata, assembly GCA_005959815.1. Lineage (NCBI taxonomy): Eukaryota > Metazoa > Arthropoda > Insecta > Diptera > Sarcophagidae > Sarcophaga > Sarcophaga bullata. The sequence continues at coordinate 918,238 of QOCX01000017.1, read as the reverse complement.
CATCGCTTGGCTTGAATTAGCTTAACGATGCAATAGATCCTAAGCTACTACCTCTGTGGGTTTTAAGCCTTTTGAAGAATGCAGAGGTGGTGACTATAATTGAATTGTAATATTTAAGAATAACATCCTTTATAATCAAGCATTTAGCCTTAAAGAACATTTTTATGAAATGGAAATTCACTTCCATCTTAATGTGCCGATTCTAAAGAACTCTTATTTGAAATCTGGGAGCATTCCATAGCGAATACTCTGCTGCTAAGCACCACCAAGTAGCTAATCAAGTACAAAGCAAAGAATTATCGTTATGGACACCGAACAACGTGCTGAAGTCCAGTCAGGGCAACAGAATTGATGGAGCCGCTGTATTGAAGCCCTATATAGATCAAGAGCACTTCAATATATCATCCGGACCGCAGTACTTTAGTAGCTGTACAGGGCAATACTAACAACTTTTAAATTTTTCTGTTAACTCTATGCTAAGAAAACCACAAAATGAAAAATATTTCTTGAAACTTTTCTAAAAAATTCATTTCAGACTTCATATCCCATCCAATTACCATTTGTTCAGCTAAACCTCCTGAAAATATACTTCATTATCTCGGTATTTTTATCTAGCAACAATACATTAAAAATAAAATGAAAATTTAAAATGAAATTGTAAAACACACAACAACCTCTGGTGTAAAGAAAAAAGAAACAACAACAAAAAAATTTTTTCATTTAAAATTTATGAAATTGCTTCAAATTACTTGATGACTAAATGCAGAGCAACAACAACAACAACAACAAAGAGCATAAAGACAGGAGAGAGAGTAGGAGGAAGTATGAAGGCATATAGAGAATAAAAATAAATTAAATTCTGAGCAAAACCAATATAAACAATCAAACAAACGAACTAGCAATTCATAAACACCAATAAACAGCAACTACAACCACTACCACCACACTCTCACTCTACTCTCAACCTCATAAACGCTATTTGCTGTGCTGTTAAACTGAGTATGCTTTACATATATAACACAATAAAATACTTACAAACACACATACACATACGCAAACAATAACAAATAAATATGAACACAGTAAAGATTCCCAAGTAATACACAATGTTTGGAAATAAATGAATCACTAAACATAAGAGAGTCACAAATAGGCAAAAAAGGAAAGAGAAAGAGATAAAGAGAGAGAGAGAGAGAGAGAGAGAGAGTAGAAATGATGTTATGTTAACAAGTTCGAGCAACTTAGTTAAGAGTGGGGATGTATGCTAGTGGAATTGACGAAGGTGGTGGTTCGATTTTTGGTTTGAATTTTCAATAAGTTTTGGAATTTATATGCCAAACTTAAATGTCATTTGAAAATGTCAAGCATAGTTTGAGGCACACAACGTAAAATAAAACCAAACAAATTGAAAGAAGGCTGGAACACAATACATACATACATACATACAATACATACACAATACAAATCGTATTGAATGCCTAGAATTGAATTGAAAACGAATTGAATAGAATAGCATGGCATAGCATAGCAAGGAATAGAAAAGTAGTTTAAGTGCTACAGAGACTCAATATATTCAAATTTATTTGTTAGAATGAGTATGAGTATGGGAGTGTGTGTGCATGGCTTGTACATAAAATTCCCAGGTTGGGAAACTTTTTTTTTCCTTTTTTGTCGGTTTCTAGTCAAACTTTATTAAAATATTTTGTGACAGTTCTAGTTACAATTAATTTAAATCAAACATTCATCTCTAAAAGGGGAGGTTTCGATAACGATAACGAATATATTGCCTTTATTTTATGATCAAATAAAAGAAATAAAAAAATTTTAAAATTCTTTTGAAAATTATTTCGTTTTTAATTTCTAAATTTTTAATTAGGAAAACAATATCTTTTACATAAAATTGTAAATCTCTAGTTAAAAATATTTCCTACAAGCTAATCAATATTTAATTGGAAATATCATAAAATTTCCCAAAATCTTTAAAAATTCACGTCCTATTTTATTGAAGCATATTTTAAGGCACCTAAAAAATATTTAAAAAGAAAAGCTTGAAACCAATATTTTATATAAAATTAGGATACATTTTTAAGACTCCAAGGCAATTTCCTTTAGAATTTTTAGATTTTCTCAATTATGAAGTATACTTTTAGGTTATAAAATAATTTAAATTTTGGAGTAGACGAATATCGTTATTGTTATAAAAGTAGAGATTCTCTACCAGGTAGATCCGATGAGTTAGAAAAGAGTGTAGAAGTTCTATCAAGGATTTTATTGTCATGCTCTTGTGCTTTCAGTTGTATCCAACTTAGCCTGCTGGCTTATGAGTAATAAATATCGCGTGAGCTTCTCCGTTTCATTTAGATGAGACAGTTGTCCCAAAAGGGTCACCAAACAGTTCTAATCCCAATTAGGCCCCATGCATTACCAAAAATTGAGAGAGAAGAGCTGGTTTATGCCATCATAAAAGGAGTTTGGTGGAAACTTTGACACGCCGGTATTCTTCAAATTTATATCCAACAGTTGCCTCAGAATGGTTACTCGTTAAGCGCAAATATAATGCAGTGATGCATTAATGACTCACAATTTGTGAGAAATCGTGCGGCATAGTAATGCTTAATCCATGAACTCTACATTTCACATGATAGAAAATATTAACTTTTCGATGTATGTTAGGCTGTGAGTGGTTTTTATACCTGATGTCTAACCTCTTGTTGCAAAGGGACCCTTGAGTTCGAATCGTAAAGGGGAATGTTTATTTTGGTATCCACTCAGGTTAAATTCATACTTAGCACCAATTGCCGGTTATATGCCTAAGGCATGGAGAACCCATATAATATTGAAAGTTTCGATTTATTTCCCAAATTAATTTATTTTCATCAAGTTCCAATTAATTGTTGCCTAATTAATCCATCAATTTGTGTATTTTATTATTACAATTCCATTCCTTATAAATTCTCCTATTCTTCACCAACATTTCGATAATTATTTCGATAATTATTATCGAAATTGTTAAACAATAATCATGAATTAATTCAATTAAACTCAAAAAAATATTCAATTGTAACGAACGTAATTCATATTCACTTTCATTTTCATTTTTCTTGTTAATTCGTTCTCTCTAACCACACGCTGCTTTCTTCTTTTCCTGTACACCAGGCACCTGTTTTGTTTTAGATACACCACCCTTAACTTTTTCCCTTTCCTTAAGGTTTAACCTTTCAACAGCAAAAAAAAAGAAGAGTAAAGAGTAAACTAACAGTAAGAAGAAGAAAAATTAATTCAAATTAATAATAAATACTGTAAACAGTTATAATTAGAAAAAGCAACAGAAAAAAAAAACACACAGCGTGTGTGTGTCTTGTGTTACCGCCATTGTTTTGCGTAAACAATTTCTTAGGCTAAGTGGTGTAACATTTAATCTCTTACTCCATCAAAATTCACAATGCACAACTCACACTCTCGTGTCTCTTTTACTACCATTTGAGATTTTTTCCTTCATACCAAATGTGGTTACAACGTTGTTGTTTGTATTCTTTGGTTTCCATTAAAAAACTCCCTTAAAACTGATAATTTATTATATTAACTTTGTTTGTTTAAATGTGTGCTGTGTATGCTTTACAATATAAAAATAATTATTCCTTCGTCTCTATACTCTCTTCCGCTCTGTCCCACACTATATGTGTGGTTGCTCTGTTTATTTAAGATTGCTTGTGTATTAAGAAGAATACGCTCCGAAATAATTGAATTTTCGCTTCCTTACAAAAAAAAAACCGAAAAAGAAAAACAAAAACAAGAAAAAAAGAAAAGAAAAAACAATCACACAACGATTCCAATTCTATGGTGCTCGTATCCTCGTTGTTAAGCGAAAAGTACATTGGTTTATAAGCAGCCTTTGATATTTGAATGTGTGGCTGTTTTTTTTTTATTTTTTATTTCATATTGTAACAATCGTCAATACAAGTGTAGCCAAGGATGAGTGCGTGTATGTGCGTCGTCGTCGTCGTCATCGTCGTCATCGTCGTCGATGTTGTTGTAACATGCAAGTGTTTTAATAAAATTAATTGAATGCCAGCCATACTCCTGCTAATTTTTACTGGTTACAATTAAACTCCTGCAGGTTATAACGGTAATTTATTTCTTTATTTCTCTCTCAATCCCTCTCCTCGTTTTTCCGGCTTATATGGTTTAGAAATTAAAAATAACAGTGTTTAGTAGACAAAATTTTAAATTGAAATTAAAAAGTGAAGCAAAAAAAAAATGTTAAAAACATTGTACGCAGTAACGTTTCTCTCAATATTAATATGGTGTCTGCATGTAGGCGAATTTTTTATATAAAATTATCCATGTATTGTGAGGTTATGGAGAAAACATAATTCCATGCCGAAGTGGCAGAATATTCAACTCATGCTTGAAGTGATCTGACAGATAAGCGAGCAATAATACCTAATAACAGTAAATTGACCGAAGGGCTTAGAGAGAAAGAGAGAGCACATTGCAAGGATGGCCAAACATGCAAAAAGTATATGCAAAATTCTTGTACAAAATCTTGAGAGTGTAATCGCAGTGTTATTTACTGGAGGTATAACCATTTTAGGCCGGCTGGATCAATGGAGAAAACAGTTCGAGTGAAGCTGATTAAATACATCGCTTGGCTTGAATTAGCTTAACGATGCAATGAGATCCTATAGCTACTACCTCTGTGGTTTAAGCTTTTGAAGAATGCAGAGGTGGTGGACTATTAATTGAATTGTAATATTTAAAAGAATAACATCCTTTATAATCAAGCATTTAGCCTTAAAGAACATTTTTATGAAATGAAATTCACTTCCATCTTAATGTGCCGATTCTAAAGAACTCTTATTTGAAATCTGGGAGCATTCCATACGAATACTCTGCTGCTAAGCACCACCAAGTGCTAATCAAGTACAAAGCAAAGAATTATCGTTAGGACACCGAACAACGTGCTGAAGTCCAGTCCAGGGCAACAGAATTGATGGAGCCGCTGTAATTGAAGCCCTATATAGATCAGAGCACTTCAATATATCCATCCGGACGCAGTACTTTAGTAGCTGTACAGGGCAATACTAACAACTTTTAAATTTTTCTGTTAACTCTATGCTAAGAAAACCACAAAATGAAAATATTTCTTGAAACTTTTCTAAAAATTCATTTCAGACTTCATATCCCATCCAATTACCATTTGTTCAGCTAAACCTCCTGAAAATATACTTCATTATCTCGGTATTTTTATCTAGCAACAATACTTAAAAAATAAAATGAAAATTTAAAATGAAATTGTAAAACACACAACAACCTCTGGTGAAAGAAAAGAAACAACAACAAAAAAAATTTTTTCATTTAAAATTTATGAAATTGCTTCAAATTACTTGATGACTAAATGCAGAGCAACAACAACAACAACAACAAAGAGCATAAAGACAGGAGAGAGAGTAGGAGAAGTATGAAGGCATATAGAGAATAAAAATAAATTAAATTCTGAGCAAAACCAATATAAACAATCAAACAAACGAACTAGCAATTCATAAACACCAATAAACAGCAACTACAACCACTACCACCACACTCTCACTCTACTCTCAACCTCATAAACGCTATTTGCGTGCTGTTAAACTGAGTATGCTACATATATAACACAATAAAATACTTACAAACACACATACACATACGCAAACAATAACAAATAAATATGAACACAGTAAAGATTCCCAAGTAATACACAATGTTTGGAAATAAATGAATCACTAAACATAAGAGAGTCACAAATAGGCAAAAAAGGAAAGAGAAAGAGATAAAAGAGAGGAAGAGAGAGAGAGAGAGGAGTAGAAATGATGTTATTTAACAAGTTCGAGCAACTTAGTTAAGAGTGGGGATGTATGCTTAGTGAATTGACGAAGGTGGTGTCGATTTTTGTTTGAATTTTCAATAATTTGGAATTTATATGCCAAACTTAAATGTCATTTGAAAATGTCAAGCATGTTTGAGGCACACACAACGTAAAATAAACCAAACAAATTGAAAGAAGGCTGAACACAATACATACATACATACATACAATACATACACAATACAAATCGTATTTGAATGCCTAGAATTGAATTGAAAACGAATTGAATAGAATAGCATGGCATAGCATACAAGGAATAGAAAAGTAGTTTAAGTGCTACAGAGACTCAATATATTCAAATTATTTGTTAGAATGAGTATGAGTATGGGAGTGTGTGTGCATGGCTTGTACATAAAATTCCCAGGTTGGGAAACTTTTTTTTCCTTTTTTGTCGGTTTCTAGTCAAACTTTATTAAAATATTTGTGACAGTTCTAGTTACAATTAATTTAAATCAAACCATTCATCTCTAAAGGGGAGGTTTCGATAACGATAACAATATATTTCCTTTATTTTATGATCAAATAAAGAAATAAAAAAATTTTAAATTCTTTTGAAAATTATTTCGTTTTTAATTTCTAAATTTTTAATTAGGAAAACAATATCTTTTACATAAAATTGTAAATCTCTAGTTAAAAATATTTCCTACAAGCTAATCAATATTTAATTGGAAATATCATAAATTTCCCAAATCTTTAAAAATCACGTCCTATTTTATTGAAGCATATTTTAAGGCACCTAAAAAATATTTAAAAGAAAAGCTTGAAACAATATTTTATTAAAATTAGGATACATTTTAAGACTCCAAGGCAATTTCCTTTAGAATTTTTAGATTTTCTCAATTATGAAGTATACTTTTAGTTATAAAATAATTTAAATTTTGGAGTAGACGAATATCGTTATTGTTATAAGTTGGTGTTTTACGATAATACAAGTTTTAACAGTGTAAACTTGGAAAGAGACATTTTTAACTTATTTAAGTAAAGGACCGACAGTGGAACACAGAGGGAAATACTTGCAAAATACGGGCATAGACTTGCTATCATAAAAAAAAGCTTGATTCAACCTGAATAGAAAGAGTAAAAGAACCTGAAATATTTTTTAATAAATTTAATTAATTTGTAAATTTGAATCAAAAAATCTCTACTTAAACTTTATTTCAACCTTAATTTTCTTCATAAAAACATGTTTTAAATTCTTATTTCTGTTCCATTTTAACAAAATTCTTAATTCTTGCATAAGTTTACTAAAAACAATAACAACACAAACAACAAAATTTCATTCAAATGAAAATATATTACTAAAG
>QOCX01000017.1:893904-911004 GCA_005959815.1 Sarcophaga bullata | reverse complement strand
AAGTTGGTGTTTTACGATAATACAGTTTTACAGTGTAAACTTGGAAAGAGACATTTTTAACTTATTTAAGTAAAGGACCGACAGTGGAACACAGAGGGAAATACTTGCAAAATACGGGCATAGACTTGCTATCATAAAAAAAAGCTTGATTCAACCTGAATAGAAAGAGTAAAGAACCTGAAATATTTTTTAATTAAATTTAATTAATTTGTAAATTTTGAATCAAAAATTCTCTACAAAATAATTGTTATTACTCTAATAGACAAGAGTAACACAAATGTTTTTAAACATGTTGCCATAAACATGTTTATAAACATAAGCAACATATTCCTTTAAAGCACGGAGACAGAGAGAGAGCCAAAAACCTCCATGATAAAATCAAGTTATTTAACAAATAAAACATAAATTACTCTTTCTCTCTCTCTCCCTCTCTCTCTCTTTCTCACTGTACTTGAAACCCGTTTTTTTTTTCTGTTGTATTATTTTATTATTTTATTTGAAGGAAGCAAAACTTTTAACTCTCCAGCATAAGTTTTTTAGAAAAACAAAAAAAAAACAACAACAACACTCGGGCAAATGAAATAATTACAGAAGAAACTGTTATTTTACTTAACAACAAGACAAGACAATTTCTTAAAATACACACAGAGGGGAGAAAACGAAACAAACGAAACGAAATAAAATGATGCGAACATGAATGTCTTTTTAAGAATAAAATTGTAATTACTAAAGCATCAGCAATCTTATGTTTTCATAATACCCAGTATAATACTCTCCCTTTCACTCTTATTCCATCTCTGCTTGTTAACAGCCATTTGCTTTTCAAACACACATACATTCATTCATGAGTGCGTATGAGTATTTGAATTTAAATGTTAAGAAAGTATTCAATGTGCTACAGCTGTAGCCAATGTGAGTAAATGCAGAGAAATTTTTGACTTCTTTTTTTGTTGAAATTTAAAAAATTCTCTTTGAATATCTGGAGCTAATAATTATAAGGATTTTATCCAAAAAATTGGATACAAACACAACACAATGGAATTTTTCAAATTTAATTAAATTAAATGTGATTTTAATGATAAAGGAAAAGAAAATTAAATACTAAAACTCTATTAGGAACTGTAAATTGTTTATAATTTAATATTAAAAATATTTTCATTTAAAAATAAAACAAGATTTTTTTATTATTATTTTCTTATTATTTTAGTTCGTCTATGAAACTGCGTATAAAATGTAAAATATCAAAGCATACTTACAGGTAACAGTTTTTATTAAAAATATTGTTGCCTATTTATAGGCTTCCCTCTAACCTTAGACTTAAACTGTATTACTTTAACTGCTCTCTCTCTCTCTCTCTTTTTGCTCCTTTTATTATTCTTTTGCTGATTTCCTTTTGTTATTGTCACACTAAATTTATTTAAATTTTATTTCAATTTTTTCTTTTCATTTTCTTCTCTGAAATTCAATTTTTTCAATTTTCCCTTTTTTAAAACGAATTTAAATAAAGAAAATCCAACAAAATATTCCATAAGAGCAGTGAGAGCAAGTATTGTAGTACCGTTATTACGTTGTATTGTTTACATTTCTCTATTTTTTTGTATGCATGTTTACCATACTTCCGTTATTATTATTTATGGTTGTGTTAAAAGAGGAGTAAGAGAGAGAGAGTGTTTGTTTACTTAATTTTTTTAGCTGTTGTTGTACTACAGCACAGGTTTTTATTTGTTATTTAATGGCTGCTGCCACTCATGGCTTTAAGGCTGGATTTTAGCTTGTAATTGTTGTGTTTTCATTCATTGAATAAGAGAATTTCAATTTATTTATGCTAAATTCTTAAGTTTAATAATCATTCTGTTGTTATTCTATGTTTCTATCATTTTCCCTCTCTCTCTCTCTCCTAAGTCTGGTTACGGCTTTAAATGCTAATACGGGGGGTGTAAGAATGGAAAAAGTATGCAAAAGTATTGCGGCATTTAGTTTTAATCACTTGAAATTGGATTTGAAAGAAAATTTTAAAGAGATTTTGTAAAACGTAATATGGATATTGCAGTAAAATAGGCTTCAAAGTAGTTCCCGTTTTCCTCTTAACACACAAATACTAAACCTTTGCTTCCCTTATGCCTCACATATTCATGTGTTTGAATTCTTTGAAAACTCCTACAATAAACTAATTTAGGGTAATTTTTTAAAACTCCTAAAAGTATGCTTTGTACTCTTACTGTTTGCTTAAAAATTCTTCGAAAAAAATAATAATTTTTTGTAAAATTTTTTGTTTTTTGTCCATTTCCATTATTAAAATTAAAAATACAAAAAAAAAGTCCAAACTTTACAAACCCTAAAGGGCTTTTAATAAATATTATTTGTTGCATATTTTCAGGTTTTTCCAACCATAAAACCTGACAACTTTTCAAAAGAAAAAAATAATAATAAAACGGGCCATATTTCATAACGAAAAAAAATCAGGAGTAGGGAAAAAATATTGAAAAATTTCACTCATTTTAACAAAATAACTGACCACAACAATTGATATTCAACAGCAACATAAACTAGCACACTCACACACAGGAAGAGAGTATGAGAGACGGAGAAAACAAGCAAACATAGTTCCATAATGCCCAATAAAGCCCCTCAAGTATTGTAAACAAATTTCATTACTATACATGCAAAATACATTCACTTCATTTACACACACACATTAGCACATGCACACACACATATATCTCTCCCTCTCCCTTTTCCAAAAAAAAAAAGAAACTGTTGTTGTGTAAAAACAATAAAATTCTCATGGATTTTTAGCTACAATATTACTGTTATTGTTATTGCGGTTGTTGTTGCTGTTGCTGTTGTTGCTGATGTTGTTGTTGTAACCATTAACTACAAACGCGTAAAAACAAACCAAAAAATTGTAAATAATCTGAGGGGATTTGTTTAACAACAAATTTATGAGTTCATGAGATTATAACAGCAAAAACAAGGGAAATAAGAGAGTGGGAGAGAGTGAGAGAGTGAGAGATTGCGAGCTTGTTAGAAGTAAAAGAGTGTGAGAGTGTTATATTTCAGAGCATATGTTTAGGAGTTAAAGGTAGTAGTCACTGAGGGTATGTAAACACATGGTTTGTTTGTTAAGGCATAAGTTTTGTTAGATTTTTTCGATTTTTTTATTTTTTTTTTTGAATATTTTTCGATTTTACTTGTAATATTAGAATCAAATTCTGTCGTTTTCCTTTGCTGTTCAAATATTTTGCAGGTAACCAAAGCTATTTCATAAGAGAAGCGTTGAAGGATTCAATGTTATCGTGTTTCAAAAGCGTTTTTTTCTTTTTAATTTAAGAAACAAATAATTTAAAGCTTCCATATGATACTGTTGTAATTGGAAACGATTGTAAGGCAAGAGATTATAATGTTTAAGATTCCAATAAACCTTTAATAACAATTTTGAATAGAAATTTTATATGCTTTTTCCCAAACACAAGAATTTTTTCTTTAAATTTCTTTTGATTTCTTTCAGAACTTTTGTTTGAAAAACTGTTTTCTTATCATCAAAAAAGACGATAACAAATTAACATATGCAAAGCAATTAGAAACTCTTCTTAAGTATCTTTAAAAACTTAATTGGACTCAAGCATTTACATGTGACACCACAACAGTTTGAAATCATGGGGGAGAAATCGAACACGATATTCTTTATAGTGCATCTTGATTTGATAAATCGAATGGTTGACAGCATAATTCTTGATTGTGAATTCGATAAACTCAAAAACTTTGGGGTGAAGTGCAAGTGAAGTCATTGAGAGGTATACCCAGTTTTCAGGTATGTGTAGTCAGGGGCCTTTAGCTCATTATAACTGCTATGAAGTTCTAAGATGAAGTCTGGGCAGGTTTTATTATAAATTTTTTAATGCGTATTTCCACAGCAGGCCATATTTGTTTTGTCTTCATACAAGTTGGTTCATTTCTCCTATTTTCAAAGAGTCTGACAACTTCTGGAAATCATTTGTAATGGCTACTGCCACTGTACGTGCATTTTATTTGATAATATGCAAAATATTGTTTGTTTTTCTGAACATTTGTTCATTTATTTGCATTCATTGTTGTTGTTTTTATTTTTCCGTTCCGTTTTTATTAAGTTTTATTGCAATTTTTATCAATAATTCAATACACAGTGAATGTTAATCAAATAAATCTTGATTAAATAGCCTAAAGATATGCTACAGTTTTTTTTTTTTCAACAAACATCAGGCGCAGAGCTTATGTGTTTGTGTGTGTGGGTGCTTACAGACTATAATTTGGAAACATATCGTAACGTATTATTCACCATTATTATGGAGAATTTTTGTTTTCCCCAAAAATATATTTTTTTTTGGGAAAAATTCAACACAAAAATTATGCCAAATCTATGTGTATATTATTATTATTATTATTCTTTTGTTGCAGTTGTTGTAATTTAATTAAATTTATAATAAATTATTAATTATATTTCTGAATTTAATCGCAATGATTTTTAGATTTAAATTTTTGTGTGAATTTATTGCCCAAAAAAATTTATTGATTTACGCAGCCATGGGAGAGTCAATTGTGCCATCAGAGATATTAAATTTTAAATTGTTTTTAATTAAAATTTATATTGTTTTTCTATTTGGTTTTTGTTATTGTTGTTGTTGTTGTAATTGATTTTTAAAAATGTTAAATTTAAATGCCGTAATTATAAAATTATTCGACAATTTATCACACAATAAATTATGCTTGAAACGCTAAGTATGTCATGATACATGAACTCAAATGGAATTAGAGAAGAATTGTTTGAAATTCCATGGTATTCTGCATGAAAAGGGTCGGGTTTTAAGGAGTTCTGCAATCTGTATTTACCAAGCATGTTAATAAAATTTATTTACGTTTTGGGCTTTTGTCAGAAAACTGCTGCTACGTAGTCACTGAAGCAAATATGTTTTGATATGTCGTCCCTAGCTGAGTTTGGAACCACAGGCTCTCGTCTAATAAGCCAATACAGTACCTACTACCTATTAAGGCAACTTCCCCTTTCCTTAAATCACTTAAATCACCATTGAACTCCAGAGGTTCACCTATTAATCTACACGATTTTGGCCTCAATTAGTAGAAACTAATATTTGCTGTAAATTAAGATTTAAGCAAACAATATAACAAATTATTCAATTTTCCTAAATCTACCCCCCCCTTCATATAAAATGTAAATGCCCTTCTATCCCTTTTTCTCCACAATGTGTCTCTGATAAAATTTCATTTAAAATTCCGCTTTTCGGCTTTCATAAAAGCCTTTAATTTAATAAGTTTTTGTTAATGCCAGAGACTCGCATATTTGCTGGCCATAAATAAATTACAAATTTACGCTTAAAATTGTTTAAACGTATGCCTGGCCACAATTTAGCAGGCATTTAACGAAAAAAAACATCAATTTTTAAGCAATTTATGTTAAGGATTCCAATGCTATGCTCTTCTTTCCTATGCTGACAGACACACACACACACACATGCATACTAAATACATAGATTAATTTTAATAATAAAATAGTTTTAATTTTTCACACATTAAAACAGTAAAACGAACGAAGAATATTTGACACGTATTTTCATTTCATGGTTTAATTTGCCGCCACAATGAATGGCTTTTTTTGCTGATTTCATTGCTTCAATTTTGCTCACAAACACACAAACACACACATAAACACAGGAAACCGGCATTGACAATAATGTTTAATGGTTCAATGCGTAAATAACGCACTGTGTGCGTATGTTCGTGTATGTGTGAGTTTAATTTTATTTACGTTTTAATGTAACCACACAACATGACTGTTATGCTCTCTGTCTCTCTCAGTACTCTATTATAACGGACACCCACAAACAACATATACAAACGGGTATAAACTAAAAAACCAGCAGGCCTACACATACTTTAACAACAAACAAAATATGTGTTCTAAACAATTATGCACGCATACAAATACAATTTGTAGCCAAAAAAATATTAGCGAACCAATGGGAGAGGGAGAGTATGAGAGAACACCGTAGAATAACAGAAAATTTGTATAAAAAATTTATATGCGGTAAGAAATTATTTCATTGAACGAGATTTGTTTTCATGAAGTAATCGATTTTAAGTATGTGAGTCATTTCACGCATTAAAATAGAACAGAATTATGAGTACTCAACTCAAAGACAATGAAACCGGTTTACACGAATTAATTTGAAATATGAACCGTTTTAATAAAATGTTTTTAAATATGAACCGATTTACATAAAATATTCTGGAATATAAACCGGTTCAGACAACATATTTTGAAATAAGAACCGGTTCATATAGAATAGTGTAAAATAAGAACCGGTTCATATAGAACAGTTTAAAATATGAACCGGTACATATAGAATAGTTTAGAGTATGAACCGGTTCATATAGAATTGTTTGAAATAGGAACCGGTTCATATAGAATACAGTGAAATATGAACCGGTTCACATAGAATTGTTTGAAATATGAATCGGTTCATATAGAATTGTTTGAAATATGAACCGGTTCATTTAGAATTGTTTGAAATATGAACCGGTTCATATAGAATTGTTTGAAATATGAACCGGTTCATATAGATTGTTTGAAAGACAAACCGGTTCATATAGAATTGTTTGAAATATAAACCGGTTCATATAGAATTGCATGAAGTATGAACCGATTCAGATACAATTGTTTGAAATACGAACCGGTTCATATAGAATTGTTTGAAATATGAACCGGTTAATATAGAATTGTTTGAAATATGAACCGTTTCATAGAGAAAACTTTAAAATATGAACCGGTTCATAGAGAATACTTTAAAATATGAACCGGTTCATAGAGAATACTTTAAAATATGAACCGGTTCATAGAGATTACTTTAAAATATGAACCGGTTCATATAGCACACTTTAAAATAAGAACCGGTTCTCTCAAATTACTTTGAAATTTATATCGGTTCTTGCAAAATACTTGAAAATATGAAAATATGTTATTAGTAATCAATTGTTGCTAAATACCACGGAATAAGTGTAAATATCGTTCAATGCCGTTCACGAAAACACATTTCCATTGCTTCAAGTCAACTTTCTTGTGATATGAACCAATTTCATAAGGGGGATCCTTCATATTACTCATACCATGTTGAGTGTATGTGACTGCATACGACTGCAGTCATATTTTGTTTGAAAAATTTAGTATTTCATTAGACAATATCATCTGAAACAAAATACCTCACACGAATGTGGGTGTATATGTATATGGATACATGAGCTAACCCATATTTGTATGAGTATTGAACCGAGTGTTGTAATGTCATTTTGAAAAGTTGCCAACAAAATTGAAAATTTTTACAAAAACTCTACAGAAAATATAGAGAAAAAGAAATCGAAATATTTTTTGGACAAAACAAACAAATACAAACACACGCAATACAATACAGTAACAAAATGGGAACATGAAGCTCTTATTGCTCGTTCTCTCTATCTCACTCTTTCTCAGTTATTGATGGTCATTTTTCTATGGCAATAGCAACAACCGTTAGATTGGCAGACAAACTGACTCGTACAGAGAGAGAGAGAGAGAGAGAGAGAGAGAACGAAACGTAAGTAAGATTGTGTATGAAAAAGTCATTTTGTTGTTACAAAATTTAAAGCCACAGGATAAATTGTAGCCATCCAGTGCTACGTGCAAGTGTGTAAAATACTTTTTTTTTGTTAATATTTCTATTATTAGAGGCGAGGGAGGAGAGAAAGATATAGAGAGAGAGAAAGACAGAGAGTAAGAGTATGTGGCACATATAAAAGCCAACAAAAAAATGAAAAATATATTTTCAATTTTGTGGTGCACAATAAACAGTTATTTATTTAGTTATTTTTTATGTTTCTCTCTCTCTCTCTCTAGCTCTGTACAAGAAAAAAAAACAAAACGAAAGCACAAGAGGAAGTGAAAATGAAAGCAAAAACAAAAACAAAAAAAAAAAGAATGTGAAAATAAATTTGATGGCATTTTTAATAAAAACAGAAAACGTGTTAGAATTTGATAATGTTGGCAGCATAAAAAATAATGTCACTTTCATTTAAATTCAAATGAAAATAAAATCATAAAAACAGTAATCCGTTATAATAATTGTTTATTTAACAAAGAGAATGGAAAAAAAAAGAGAGCAACAACAAACAAACAGAAAAAAAAAACTTTATTGTGGTATTACATGTCAGTAATTTAATTTGAAAAATAATAACAACAATAAACAAGAGTTTTGACAGTTTGTTTTAAATTTAACACAGTATTAACACAGTATATAGGAAAAAAAAAGAAAAAAAAGAGAGAAGATAGAAAAGAAATTCAACACTTTTTATATCCTATAATTAATGCAGATCAACTGTCACTATATTGTTGCTGTTAATTAACCTCATAATCCACGCATAACTGTCTCTCTTTCTCTCTCACTCTTGCGCTCTTGTATGGCTTTGATTCCCAGGGCTGCCGTGTGTTTATAACAATTTCAAAAATATCTTCTCTATCTCAGAACAATAATAACACACACCCCTCCCCCCCCGCTCTTCCAAACCATAACAATACAGTATAACAATTCAACCTAAAATTAGAGCAAGCAAATGTATAACACTCTCGTACTCTCTTCTTTTTTTTTTTTTTCTTTGGTCTTTGCTTTTATAAGCTGTTCTGTTCTATTATTGTTATCCTCTTTTATGCCATTTAAATGATTTTCTTTTTAATCCTTTCCTTCCCATTGTTTCTTTTTTTTTTTTTGCTGTTTTACGACTTATTTTTAAACAATTTGAATGAACAACACAACTTACACTACCCTTATATACACATTCATACACATACACTTATACTAACACTGTCTTTCTCTATCTCTATCACTCTCTGTACTAAAATAATGTTGATGAAGAAAATTAACACTTAAAAACATTTCGTTAATTTCCCCAAACGATTGCATGATGTGCTCATTCATTCGTTTTCTATTTTTTTTTTTTCGCATACGATAATATGAATACTTGACTACTAGTTTGTATTGCTGTGTTGTTATTGTTTTCGTTGGTGCATTTGATGTCGCCCGAGTTGCCGTTGTTTGTTTTGTTTTATTCAGTGTTGTTGTTATTGTCGCTTTCTCACTTGTTATTGATGCCATTTTGAAAACAATAAATAAAAACGAAGAAGAAGAAAAAAAAACGTTAGCAACAGCTGTGAGATTTGAGCGACAGAGAGCAAAACAGAGTAAAGGGTTGCCTGTTTGCTGTTTTACTGAGGAATTTTTTTTGTTTTTCCTTCCTTTTTTTTTTAAGAAAAAAAATTATTCTTTAAATAGAATGTAAAAAAAATAAATAAAGTTCGTTGACATAATTTTGCTTTGAAGCTTAAACTAATATGTCATACCATAGCAGTTAAGAGAGAACTCGTATGATAATAAAATCTCTCTTAAAGAAATATCACAATACAACAATCGTTTATGGAGGTGATTTGTATAACATACAGGACAATAGACTTCAAATCATATTGTATAGCAGGTTGTGGAAATCGCTATTGACTGTTCAATTTGGCATGGAAAAGAGGTGCAAATGACTGGACATCTTACACTCAGTCCTCCATTCAAGTACTCAACTCCTATACGTTCAAATCGAAGATAGTATGGGTCTAACTGGAGAAAGCAAATCGACTAGGTAGGGAGACTAATTCTGCCTTCTAGTGGAACCCAGATCACGTGAGAATCTTCAGCCTTGAGCAAGTAAACAAGCTTGTGAGACTGCTATGGATTGGTACCGTAGTTTTGGAACAGTATACTCCACTAAAGAGAAAATAAAGAGCGGCAAGGATGAACACTTTTATTGGAAAATTACAATACAAAAAGATCTGTGTCCTGCAATCTAATCCAGGATTAAGGAATATCCAGAGGTGAGCAACCGCTCTTTTGGCCGCAGTGCTACAACAACAATTACAACAACAATAACAATCAATCTACTAAGCCAAGAATTTTAAGAAACACAAATAATTACGGATGTTGTTCGCGGCCTATAGTATATAAATGCCGTCAAATACTATCGAGAAAGAAGTCGAATTTCGCAAGTACACGACGTTCTCAATAAATGGGCCTCTCTTACGCCTCATTAAGACGCACTTTGCTGATGGATTTACATCACTATCCCTAGAAAGTTTCGCTAACGCAATATTTTAAGTCAGCAGTTAATTCACAATAATAGAGAAACTATATGACAGGCTTTTATATACAAACGAGGCCGGTTAGTTCCTCCAACTATAGCTATCCCGCTTACATACTCTGTGGTAAATAAAGAATAAATTTTGCTTCCTATCTTAAACACATAAAAGCTCATAAGCTTTAAATTCATTTAATTTGTTTTAAAGACCACATTATTCTTCTTCTTATTGTTCTCTAAATTTGTCTATTATTTTATAAAAAAAAAAAAAAACATTTTCCTAGTGATGAACCTTAATTATTTGCGTTTAATAAGCTGCCCCTAGAGCGTGTGATGAATGTTGATTCAATTCATTTGCAAACACAACACTCATACGCCCCCCAGATAAACAATGTTTTTTCTTTCTTTCGATTTGTTTTTGTTTTTCTAGAACTGTTTATGACTCGTTTATTTCTCATGGTATTTTCTTTGGCTGTTTTTTTTCAACCCAGGGATTAGCAGGGCAAAAAATTATGCAAAAAAAAAAATGGGGAAATGGATTTTAATCACACACACACAAAAAAAGGAACACTTTTGTTTTTGGCATTCACAACAAAGAGTAATAATGACAGTGATGGCGGTGATGGTGGTAGGGGATGTATTTTAATGAGATTAAAATCATACGTTTGTAGTGGAACATAGCTGGGACCTACAAAACATATCAGGTTGCCAAAAGGGGCTTAACAAAACGATTTTAAATTTTGGAAAAGCAAACCACATGCATACAAGCACACACACACACACTAATGCTCTCTCTCTCTCTCTCTCTCTCTCTTTCTTTGTAATACTATTTCTATAAACGTATCTTGTTATGTATGCGAGCTTACATGACCTACAGTACAGGGTCTTGCGACATCAATTTTCTGATTTAAAATTTTTGCCAAATCGACCCTAACAATTTAAAGTAAATAAATAAAAATTAACGATTATTCGAATAAGATAAATCGAATAATTTTTGACACATACGATAAACAATTAAAAATGTTAAATCATTCAACAACCAAACAAGATAAACAATTACAAATGAAAGTTTATTCGAAAAACCAGTTATCGATTAATCGAATAATTTTGTATGTAAAGTCTACAATTTTAAAATCAAGTAAAAGAATTCAAGATTTGAAAAATTTTCCATATGTAAGACAGAAAAAGGTAGTTATCTGAAAAACCGATTACCGATTAATCGAATAATTTTTAATATGTGGTTTAATATGCAAAAAATGAAAAAAATCAATTTAATTTATAAAATACGTAAGCAAGAAAAAAATTGAAAAACCGGTTACCGATTAATCGAATAATTTTATATATAAGGGCCAAAATTTTAAAATCAAGTAAAACAATTAAAGATTTGAAAAATTTTGCGTATGCAAGAGAGAAAAAGGTAGTTATTCGAAAAACCGATTACCGATTAATCGAATACATTCTAATATGTAGTTTATTCAATCAATCAATCAATTATCAATTTTAAATCGAAGCACTAACTTTTAAGACTCTGTACAAAACCCATATTAAGACACCACATCATACCATACTATGTGTATGTAGCTTTATAACAGATTTGGTATTTTAAGCGAAAGCAACGACTATTGGGAACCAAATACTCACACACATACATACCCTTTAGGTGACTACATTAATACACCAAAGCACTCATTCTCACAATCATGTGTACACATGTACATGAGGATAGAAATGAAGAAATGCCTATGCAGAGAAGTGTAACGAGAAGCAGCAACAGTAGCAGTAGCTGCACTAATACAGCAGCAGAGGAAGATTAAACAAATTGTCGAAAGCAAACCAGTTTAGAGATATTCTTTGTGCGTTACATACGAGAGTGTAAATGAGAGTAAATGAATGTGAAAGGAAGCCATAAATAGAAATAGACTCAGAGATGATAAAAGTATCAGTTAAGACGTGTGTGTTCATATGTATGTGTACGTAAGTGAGAGTATGAGTGTTTATAAGCAAACGAATGCCTATTTGATGCTACTTAAATACATGTGCGAGCATTTAATTTTGTTGAAATAAATTTTTACAAATAATCCTCTCTCACTCTCTTTTTCACTCTCTCTCTCTCTCTCTTGCTTTCTAGGGATTTAACTAAATTGGGTCTTAAAGCATTTTGGTTAAAGTAAATTTATTGGCTTTTATTTTAAGGGAGAAAGAGATGGAATGTGTTACACTAAGTTACTCAATTGAAATGTTTTGCTTGTATTGTGGCTCCATGTCAAAGGTTATAGGCTTGAAAGTCAAACTTTTTGAAAAGGAAACAAGGTGACTTAGAAATACTTTCTGAAGTTTCCGAAGCAAATAAAATATAAAACATGATTGAAGATTATCAGAGGGTAGTCAATTAAAAGGATATTAAAGGCAAATGTTTTTAAAGTTTGGAGAGAGAGAAAAACAAATCTTGATGATCTTTAATATGCCCTCTTGACAGCATTTTAAAGCTAAATAGTGTACATATCTTCAACTGCGGCGTTAAATCTCAACAAATATGGAACAATGAAAAGCGGACGTGGCAGAGGACGGTATTTTTAGAACGTAGTTTGAATATGAAACGTACAACAGCTGTAATATTGAATTCCAGGACTAGGATTCTGGCTAACTTATATCTCCATGCGGTAGGGTATATACTCATCCTCGGAAAGCGTAGTATATTGTCATCAAGGCATGAGCCTAACTCGCCTCTCAATAACTT
The DNA here is from genome assembly GCA_005959815.1 of Sarcophaga bullata. Lineage (NCBI taxonomy): Eukaryota > Metazoa > Arthropoda > Insecta > Diptera > Sarcophagidae > Sarcophaga > Sarcophaga bullata. The sequence goes on along the minus strand of QOCX01000017.1, from coordinate 898,073 downwards.
TATGATATTCGTACTGCATGTTTCAAACCCCGTGTTTATTCAAATTAAATTCCACTATGGGTCAGCAAAGTCATAATTTTCATTTTTTTTCAGAAATAGAATGCAATGATACCTCCGGTCCTCAAAATATACCAAGCAATGTATCTCTCGGGCTACATGGATGGCTTTTAATTGCCTCTGCCAGTTCTTGACAAAAAATTCGGAAAATCTGATTGTTAACGTATCTATGAGCCTATGATCTTGGGTAGAAACATGAATTTTGACAATAAAATTCAATAATTTGCAAAACATTCTGCGTTTCTTTCTTTAATTCATGATAAAAATACCTAAACTTCCTAAAAAATTTTTGGCTATGCGAATTGGGCATGCAGAACTGAATGGTTTTTTGATTATTAATTGGTGGAATAAGGATGTTAGGGGATGTATAAGACGGTTTCAGTTGTTAAGCGAAAAAATAAAATGATAATTTGACCTCATGATTTTAGTTTTACTTATGATTTCCATGATTAAGCCTCAAAAATTTTGCAAATTTCCTGCTTTTTTCACGGAAAACGCTCTTTAATAATCCAAAAGAAGAAATTCATTTTTATTAAAGCCAATCGCATTTGCTATTGATTGAAAACAATTCATTTCGATTAAAACCATCAAAACAAAATCGAAAACTCTTTTTGAATTTAATCTCAGCAATTTATTACAAACACACTCGCACACACATACACACATGCTGTGTATACATAGACATGACATACACAAAAGCTTTACCTCAAACGAATTCACAATTCAATGCGTTTCTATTCATAGCACAACAACAGACCAGAACAGCAGACAAAAACAAAACACACACACACACACACAATTTTGTGTAATAAATTCTAGACGTTTGCTCTTCTCTTATACATTTATAACGGCACTTATTATTCCATAGTAATGCTCCTCTACAAATACACAATACCACAACAAGACTATGGTTGTTGTAGTGGTATTGGTAGTGGTAGTGGTAGTGGTAGTGGTAGTAGTAAAAATAAATTGATCTTTAATCCTTTTATTACCTCAAGCAGAAAATGCCATTGACGATGACAAAAGTGCCAACAAAAAAAAAAGAACGAATGAAAACGAATAAAAAAAAGACGAACAAATTTCAAAGAAATTTGTGAACGATACAAGATATACGAGACTTCTTAAGAAAAACTTGTTTTGCCAACAACAACAACAACTACAACAGCAACTAAATGGCAAATAAATAACCCAGTCATTGTGTAACACAGAAACATAAGAGAAAAGAGAAGCAAAAGAAGAAAAAAGAAACACACAAGTCATCATATTATTCCAACAAATACGCAGTTTGGTTTTGGAAACACAGAGAACGAAGAGGAGAGCGGAAGAGGGAGAGAGAAAGAGAAAGAGAAAGAGAGAAAGTGAGAAAGTAAAAGGTTTGCAAAAAATAAAAACATAATGTTGCTGTCAAATTAATCCCCAGATTAGGCTTAAGATCAACCTTAACAGTAATAAATAACAATTTTCCAAACAATCCAACTTCTATTCAAAAACCCCACAAACACAAACACAAACACACTCACCATGCTTATATACATAGTGAAAGAAAAGCCTAAAAGTAGGTTACAAAAATTGGAGCAAAAACCAACACAAAGTGAAAGTAATAGAAATAGGAGAGAGAGAGAGAGAGAGAGAGAGAGGAAGAGAGAGAGAGAGGGAGGGAGAGAGAGTAAAATAGGAAATTATACTTTAAATGCCTTCGTTATTATTGGAAAGGCAATGATGGCCAAAAAAAAAAAAATTTTTTTTTTTTGAGTCAAGTGTTCTTTACACTTCCCTCTCTTGTCTTCCTCATTCTTCTTCTTTCTTCACCGTATATAAAATCCGTTGTAAAGCCAAGAGAAGAAAAATGAAAAAGAATAGCTCATGAATAAAATTTGGTGACAAATTATGGCATGCAATGGGAATGTTTAAAAAGTGTCTCAAACAAACCACTTCAATAGACATTCAAGAGCGAAATTATAGCACAAGAGAAATTTTAAAACAAAAATTCCAGGGTAATTTATATAATCCGGTTTATTTATGAAAATCCAGTTTACTTCCAAAAGTTAAAGTAAACGATTATCCTTACAATCGGTTAATCGATTAATCGTTTAAGTTTAAACATCGCTAAAAACTTTTATGTTAACAACAAATTGTTTCTAAATTTATCAGTTGATCACAAACAAATGAAAATAAATCATTATTCAAAAAACCGATTAATCGAATAATCGAATAAATGTTAATATTAAAAAATAACCACACATATAAGAATATTACGCTCAAACTAGACAATTATGAATGTTTAAACTAAAATGAACAATTACTCGGAAAACCGGTTAACCGATTAATCGCATAATTATTAAATTGATAAATAAACACGTACACTGTAATAATATTTCTTTCATATTTACCAATTAAAACGTATTTAAAGGAGAATAAACAATTATTCAAGAAACCGGTTAACCGATTAATCGAATAATTATTAAACTGATATTTAAACATGTATAAAGTAACAATTTTGCTTTCAAATTTACCAATTAAAACGTATTTAAATACAAATAAACAGTTATTCGAAAATCCTGTTTGCCAATTAATCGAATAATTTAAAACATATTTAAAAAAGAAAATAATTCAACATATTTTCCTACTAAGAATTTTTTACTTTAAGCATCTTTTTTTTTTTTTTTTTTGTTTGTTTTAAGCCCGAAATATGTTGAAATAAAATCTTGAAAAAAAAATGAAGAAAAAAATATTGCCAGTGAAACAAATACAAGGTCAAGTGTTAAACAAGTAAGCGCTCATTTACTGTGCAAAAACAAACATACACTAATAAGGAAGAGAAAACAAAAAACAAAATAAGAAGAAAAAGAAGAAGTAGAATAAAACAAAAACAAAGTGGCATTTAGAGCGACACAGAGCAGAGCAGAATTTAAGAATCTATAACCTTCTAATCTCTAAGCAATATGGCCTAAGAGATGACTTCCGTTAGTGCTTAATGATAACGAGAATCATTTATAAATGAAACTACTTACACACTGACGCACATATAGAAACTGAATGTCATACACTCAATGATTAAATGAGAGTTACAGTAATAAATGAAATGTTGTTGTTGTAAGAACGAACGAACGAGCGAACAAACGAACGAAAGAACAATCAAAGACGAAATTTTTTCTTTACAATTTCTTTATAAATTGAAAACAAAAGAGAATGTAAGAGAGAGAGAGACTGAGAGAGAGAGAGAGAGGGAGAGAGGGAGAGAGATAGGGAGAGAGAGTGTGAAAGGCGTGTGTAAATTGTTGTTAAACCTTTTTTTTTTGTTTTTGTTGTCAATTTATTATAAACAAACAAAATTTAACCTCAAATTGTTACCTTTTCTTACCCCCACTCAAACTCAACTCACTCTCTTAGGCCATCTTAAGCCAATTCCAAACAATTTTAACAAATTCATCATTTTCTTTTGTTTGCTTTATTTGTATATAAAATATCAAAAACCAATTTTCTCTAAATTGTAAGTGATTAATATTGTTATGCGGCTCTATTACCTTCTATCACTCCTCTCTCCTTTATACAATAAAAGACATGATGAATCCTCATTACTAAGTATTATTTTGTTATTTTCGTTGTATTTATCTTTGGGCTTTGCTGTGAACTCTTTTCACAACAGATTAACTGTGTTTTTCGGCTCAATACAACAAATAGAATAAAAAAAAAAGACAAACAACACGACAATAAAATGAAGTACACGACGAAGCTTACTTATAAAGAAAGTCAAATAATAACAACAACAACGACAACTACCACAGTAACAATAACAAGCTTATAAAACAAGTACTCTAATGACAAGCTGTTTGACCCTTTGAAATACACACGCAATTGAAGGAAAAAACAGAATGAGAGTAAGTAAGTGAATGGTGGGAGTGAGAGAGAGTATATAAGAACTGGTTAATGAGCGCCTACACTAGCACAGAAATAAGTCTATTGTTTTTGTTAAATAACACCCAATTAATTATCTCACAAAGCAAAGAGATTTTATTACCTCTCTTTTTATCTCTCTCTCTCTCTCTCTCTCTCTCACTCTTTTTTTTATGAATACCCAAAGAATTCACAAATAATTTATTTCAATTGCGTTT
>QOCX01000017.1:883028-893880 GCA_005959815.1 Sarcophaga bullata | reverse complement strand
AAAAAAAAAAAAAAAAAAAAAAAAAAAAAACAACAACAAAAAACTTCTGAAAATGAAAGTAAATCTACAAAAGTGTGGCCTACATTTAGGCACTCAAATAACTTTTTTTTTGCAGTATATTTTATTGAAATCCAAGTGACAGGTTTAATTAATCAAAATGAAGTCACAGTAAAACCTTAATAGAGCAGGAATTATTAAGTGACAGATGAGAGAAAAAAAATGTGTTTTAAAGACAAAAAGTCTAGAAATTTAAGGCAAAAGAAAATTAAATTAAGTTCAGCAATTAGGTGAATAAAATTGAAAAACTTTAAAGAAACTTAAACGAAAATGGAGATTAAAGAATTCCAAAAAAAAATCGGTTCAACGAATAATCGAATAATTGTCAGCTAATGGGAATTTTTATGTTTTAGTAAAATGTTCCTAACATCATACGTAAAGCATACCTAAGGAAAAATAAACGATTATTCGAAAAACTGGTTAAACGATTAATTGCATTATTTTTGTTATCGACAAATTAAAATTTGTATTTTTAGTACAGCGTTTAGAATTCTTTGATCTTAACATACATACAGAAAATATAAATGATTCTTAGTAAAATCGATTCAACGATTAATCGAATAATGTTACAAATCAATAAATCAATATTTTTATTTTTAGTATACCGCTTACATTGCCATAAACAAAGCATAAAGAAAAAAAATAGACTATTATTCGTCAAACCAGTTCACCGATTAATCGAATAATATTTTATTTCAAAGAATAAAAATTTTAATTTGTGCTATAACATTCAAAAGTCTATGAATTAACAATAAATACAATTGAAATACCGATTTGACGATTAATTGCTTTTCTCAAAATTTCATCAAAATATCCAAACAAAGCTCTTCAAGTTTAATACAAAATTTAAAGCAATTTTAAAACATTTCATTAAAATATGTTCATAAATATTATCCAAATGAAGTCAAGTAGCCTTAAATTTAATATAAAAATTTCAATTTATTACCCATAATTTATCTAACGACCCTTGTATATTTATTTTCTTCATTTTATTATTAATCAAATTGAATTTTGTACTCACCTCACTGTCGTTACTCTGTAATATAAGACGAAAGCCGGGTAATAAATTTGGCTCTTTATTGACATCATCCAATGCCAATCTTGCAGCTGGCATACACGCCTGACCACCCTGCCATCCTCCTTTACCGGCTATGGGAAATATACCGCCTATATGTAACTCATCGGTCCGACCACCATTTGTTAAATGAAAATTATTGTGAAAAATCAAAGACAAAAACAAAAATATCCAAAATGTTAAAACACCATCACATGTCATATCCTGCAAAAGGAAAATAAATTAAAAATTTTTTTTTTTATTTTTTTTAATATTTTATTAACAATTCAATAAAAAAAATAAAATAAAGGAGGAGAAAAAAACATTAAATCTATAAAGCCATGTTAATAATAATATTAACATGATTTTAAAATTGTTTTTCTTGTTTTTTTTTTTTTTTTAATAAAATTGTTATTATTGAACACAAAGAAAAAGTGTGGTATATTAGAGAAAATTACAATTATTTAATAAAAATGACATTAAAAACAAATGGCCGCCTGAAATTATGCAATAATTTTTTTTTTTTTTTTGTATAATGAAGAGTTTAAGCTGCTACAATTTAAGTCAAAAACTAAAGAATTTTCTCTTTCAACGCACATTCTATTAATATTGTTTGGACTGAGTCCTCTTCAATGAAAGTTCTGTAACGGTTTCTTGATAAAATTTTGACTCCATCGTAAGACACACTGCACTAAAACATTACTTAAACTGTGTGTAATGACCCTTTTCGACACGAAGAATCTATTTAGACGCGTGTGTAGATGGCTGTTGTCCGTAGTCTAGTACGTAGAGTGTTGGCTAATTAGACCTAAAGCCGCGGTTCAAACCCCAGGTCAGACATCAAAACGAAAATATGAAACCTCTCAGCAGATTTCTGACAAAAACTGTGAGAGTAAATAAAAATGCCATGAAAAGTTTCTCAAAAATCTGTCGTTCGGAAATAACTCTAAAAATTAACACACGTAACATGAGTGGTGTGAGAACCTAGGACGTAATTCTGACTGAAGGATTGTAATGGCCAAGTATGAATGAAGAGTATTCCTCGCTTTTGTTTTCTGTTTAATTTTTTTCAGTCTCTCTCTCTCTCTCTCTTTCTCTATCCCGTTTCCTCTTGCTAGAACTAATACACTGGATCCCTAGACTTTGAAGTGTTTTTGATCTCCCACTAGGACTATTCACTTTGATGTCTGTATCGCCGTAAATTTTTTAAATTTACTGCTGCCGCATATATATGTGCATCTAATTGGCCAGCTTCTAAACTGCATTGGAATTCCTTCCAGTGTCTAACTGGGGAACTATGTTGCCTTTATTAATTCTGAATTTGAATTTCAAATTTTTCTTTTTTTTTTTTTTTTTTTTTGTTCTGACTATTAAAGCATTTAATTGTTGTTATTATTGCTTTTATAATATTACAAATAATTTGCAATTAAATATTAAATTATTATTTATTTTCATTTATTTTTTCCAGATCTCATAAAACATTTTAAATTTTTTTAACCCTGTTGTGTATGCTTTTAATTATGAACACCTACAAGTATGCTTTAGTTTTTTATAGAACATGAAGTTTTTATTGCTATTTAAAATCATTTTTTTTTCTTTCTTCATTTTTCATTTTTCATTCAGTTTTTGACAGCAAAGTCAGTATATTTTTTTCTTTCTCATTTTTCATTTTTCATTCAGTTTTTGACAGAAAAAAAAAAAAAAGTGCTGAAATATTCCTATGCGTAGGCAATTATTTGTTTAGGGTTAATGAAAATATACTGTTATAATTTATGAGTGTAATGGTTCTGTTGTTTCTATGTGTGTGTGTGTGTGTGTGTGTGTACAGGCCATTAATAATTGTTGTATTGTTTGTATTATAAAAATGAAGTTAATCAAGTTTTTGATTTAAAAGCCAAAAAAAAATTTGAATTTTTTTCTGATTTTTTTTTTTTATAATTAAAGTGTATATTTAAATGAGTGTTTAATTATATTTATGCTACAGTTATTATTTAAATTATTTATTTATTTTATAATTCAAATTATTGTTATTTTATAATTATTAATGACAAAAATAGAAAAAATTTAAAAATCGAAAAAAATTTAAAAAATTAAAAAAAATCGAAAAAATATTTTTTAAATAAGTCTTTAAAGATTGTAAATTGCTTATATAAGCAAATATGAATATTTATTTTTTTTAGTATTTTAAACCCATTAACTTTGTATTTTTGCTACAAGCCTCCAGCAAAAGGTATTGGAAAATAACTTCTTAAGAACTTATTGTTTTCAAGCAAGTGGCTATCCAATTTGATCCAAAAAAATTATCGTTCCTGTGCACTGTGTAGCGATATGAAAAGAAACACACACAGTTTATATACGTAATTGATCATTACAACCGTTTAATCAGGATTACTACCTAGTTTCTTACACCACATATGTTTGTATAAAAATTAACGCACTTTATACAAAAATGGCGGAACCTACAGTTTAAACGTCGACTCCGAACGACAGATTTTTGAGAAACGTTTCTTGGCAATTTTATTTTTACTCTCAACATTTTTGCCAGAAATCTGCGGAGAGGAAGTCGTCGAAGAAATGTATTTTTCATATTTTCGTTTTGATGTCTGCATTATGGTTTGAATCGAGGCCTCAAGTCTAATAAGCCAACACACTACCAACTAGACTATCTTGCAGTTTAGTCAGTTCTTAACATCCATATTTTCTGTTTCATAAGAGCTTCTTATAATTTTGCCTGCTTAGGTTGCACAGGCAGAGATAATGACAATTCGGAATGTACAGCCACCGCTGTTGTCATTTTATTACCTCACTTGTGATGTCTAGCATCATAGCTTCTATAAAGCTTTCCCTCCACTACCTTAGAAGCATACAAATATTTTCCCTTCAGCCTAAATCCGCTGCCTAACTTACGTCCGTTTTTATAGGTCCCAGCTAAGCTTACCTAAAATGAAGATGTATAAAACCGCATATAGTAGATAATATGTTGGCTTATAGGATGAGACCCCGTCATTCAAACTCCACCTCAAACATCTGATTTCTAAGGGGCCAGACTTTCTTTATTTCTCCTCTAAAATGATTTAATTTGACTCAATTACAACTGTACTTTACAGTTGCCTAATGAAATTTTTTAAATTTAAAGAAACCAGACGATTTTTATACCATCGCCCGCCTAACTGTAGACAGCATTATTTTACACTCTCACACTTGCTCTATGCCTACGTTTTTTTTTTCTTTCAAAGAATACATATAACAAGGTTTCTAACCGTATGTGTAAACGATATTTATAAGAATTAATTCGCGTTTGTGTAAATATATTCCCGTCTAAGCAGAGACATTAATATGAATTGAATTTTTTGTAACATATATTAGGGGGCATAGTAAATAAATTTAATGCTGCCTATATGCGCCAATACATACAAAAATGTTTTCATATTTCTTTGAATAGCTCTCTGCAAAACGTAAATATATTTACATTTGTATTGTATTACAAGTCTGTGTGTGTGTGTGTGATATGATTTCTAAGATGATAATCAAGAAATTTGTAAAAAATTGGAATAAAAAATTGTTGTTGTGTTTTTCGTCTTTTTCTATAAATTGCCTGCGTAAGCAAATTTTCTTAAGCACATATGCGCACACACACACTCAAATTTTCAATGACTTTATGTGCTTTAGCATGTCTGTATGTACATATGTATGCATATGTGTATGTATGGCTTACTAAATAGGCCTTTTATTGGTGGCTTAACGATATGTAATCTTATTTGGTTTTCTTTTATTTCGAACGTTTTATCAATAAATTTGTTTGCTTTTTTATGAAATCTATACCTCACATGAAAATAATATCCTCCGCACCAATATTAAATAATGATTCAGTAATATACACGCATACATACATATATACATTGACAGACACACACTCGAAGACATAAAATGATACGTTCTATGACAACATACTGAGCTGAATGAATGCAGGCAGTTGGCTTTGCGAAATTGGAGGCAAAACGTGATGAAAATTCGGAAAATCATTGACAGTAGGCTACACTTCCAATACCATGCAAACGAGGACCACAGGGAAGACTCTAGGTTAACCATTCTACATTTGAAAATGGGCATGTGTATACACTCTGATGAAAGCGTAGACTATTGAAATCAAAGTCATCGATGGGAGAAGATGCAAAGAGAGAGGGTATATGCAATGAAATACCGAACCTATCACGTCTTAAAGATAGGTTTGGTTTTTGATCCATCCTATCGGGTTTACCGACAATACCGAACCTATCTTTAAGACATGTTATCTTTATGCCACGATAGGTTCGGTATTGCCGACAAAGCCGCTATGATGGTACAAAGTTTCAAAGCAGACATTACTGCTGCAATTCGCTATAATCTGGTAGGTAGTGTGTTGGCTTATTAGACGAGAGTCCTTGGCTTAAGCCCCAGCTCAGCTATCTCAAACTAAACGAAACATGCAAAAATGATTTTATCGACAAAAAAAACTCTGAGAGTAAATAAAACTGCCCAGAAAACTTGCTCAAATCGCACACAACATAGGTGATGTGCGAATATTGGTTGCAATTCTGGCTAAACTTTTAATAACTCTTGAAATAATTTTAGAAATTATCTGTAAATGTTCATTTAAAATTGATTTTATCAACAAATGCATTTCAAAATCCCTTGCTCAACCATCATCAATTCATATTCATTTACGTTCCTTTTTTTTTTTTTTTTTTTTTTTTTTTTTTTTTTTTTTTTTAATCTGCAAAATTCATTCACTTGCTTCCCCTGATGTATTGTTTTGTTTTTTCTTTTTGCTTAGCAATAACCATAAATATTAAATAGAAAACAACAACAAAAAAAAATGAAACTAGAAAATATAACGATAACGATAAATATACTATTTTAATCGATTTCTTTTAATTTTTTTTCAAGCATTTTTTTCTAATATTCTCTCTCTCTTCTATTCCATATGATGGATAATAATTTTTCAATATCACATGCAATATTTTTTGAAATTGAAACGTAAAGAAAAAAAAAAACAGTAACAAATACCATTACACCACGATAGCTTTACTTATAGGGTGTATGAGTAAATCACCCTCTCTTTATCAATCAATGTCATACCGTAGGGATGTCTAATAGAAGAGTTTTTATTTAAAGCATATTTTTAGGTGGCAAAGGAAAAAAAAAACTGTGATTTGATTTGACTATCCCCAAAGATCAAGCGTGATAGATAACATTTAACATTTTTTAGTTTCTGTTTTTCTATTTTTCTCTGTCGATTGATAAATAATTTCAAATAAATGCGCGAAAAAAAGAGAAAATTTCTGAAAATGTTTAAAAAAATATTTAAAAAATATTTTCGAGGTGTTAAATGAATTAAAAATTCAAATCCATTTCAAAACCTTGGAATTTCTATGCAAAATTAAGACGGAATGCATAATAAAAAGTCACCGTGGTCTAGTAGGTAGTGTGTTGGCTTATTAGACCTGAGGCCTCTGTTAAAATTCCAGGTCAGAGATCAAAACGAAAATATGAAAAAATATTTCTTCGGCGACTTCCTCTCAGCAGATTTCTGACAAAAACTCTGTGAGTATATAAAATTGCCAGGAAAAGTTTCTCTCAACAATCTGTCAGAATCGATTTTAAACTGTAGGTCTCGCCGCTCATATATAAAATTAACACACATAGCATCAATAGTGTGAGAAGCTAGGTCGTAATAAAGACTAAAGGACTGTAATATACATAATAAAAATGCTATCTTGCGGGTAGGGAAGCTATCATGCCGTGATACACGATTGTTGCAACTTCTACTTCTGGAATATTACAAAAAAACGTTCATACTGTTTGCCAAATTTTTTTAAGAGAATTCATTGCCTCTTAAGTAACACATCTGACCTTTGCCCCCTCTAAGAGAGGATAACATCAACACCGTACATCACAAGAAAGAAATATTTTTTCTTACGTCGATTCGTTGGAGATGTCTGTACTGGGTTTTGAATCACGGCCTCACTTGTAATAAGCCAACACACTACCTACTAGAGTACGGCGACTTAGGCACGATAACCCCTAATCAATCCCCTGTCAGACTTGTTTTCTATTATCATATCCGTACTTCCAAAGCTCTGGTGCTTACTAATAGAAAATTTCTACAAGTTCTCTAAAGCCACTGTGGACCAGATTATCATTGCTATGGTTATGCTAACACAGATCAGTCCCTGCATTTTACAAAATTCGTGCTGCTGGATTTGTTAGGTCATCAAGCTCTCGCATGAATCTGGTCTTAGACTTCCTTTCGAAGTCATGATACTTCTTCCAGAATCTCGTCTTGGATTTGTCTCCCATTATCCTCATAGTATCCAAAAGCCTTGCGGCTAATGCAATGGTTTTAAATCCAAGCTTGCAGCATCGCTGTAGGATAGGTTCTGCTTGTTCTGGTTAACAAACTTATCTCCCTCTCTGTTTCTGATCCAAATGCGATCTGAATTGTTTTCAATTTCATTCTGCTTAGCCAAACCAAGGCCCATTTGGTATGAAATATCGTACACAGACTTCATATTACCTCAACTAGATTTCATTTTAAGATTGTTTTTCTGTTTTAAAAGCTTTTAAATGCCATGCCGCTAAAATTGCGAAACTATTTGTCAATCAGCATAAAATTCTTGAATTTATTGCCTTCTCTTCTAACTTTATCGTCCTTAATCCCAACCCTTAGAGTATTTTATTTGAAACAAATTTCAATTATCCACTACGAACCCTCATAAACAAAAAAAAAACCATTCTCTGGTTCCCTCTTCCTTCCTCTCTCTCATTCTCGCTCTCTCTCTGCCATTATGACTCTCTTTAAAAATAGGAATAAAAAAATAAACAAATGAAAACTAATTTTTATTGTTGTTGTGATTTGCTTGCTGGCTTGACTTGACTTGGCTTGGCTTGGCTTCGCTTATCAGTTAAAACGTTCAAGAAAAATAAAAAGCGAACGAACGAAACGAAACGATTTTTTTTTGTTTTCCTTTGTTTTTTTTTTTTTTATTGAATTAAAAACAAAAAACAAAACGAAAAACAAATCGAAATACAACGAGTAAATGAAATAAACGCAATACACAAACACACAGCCATTGTAGAGACAACATACGCAATAAAATAAAATAACACAATACAACGCAATACAGCTACAGTTACAAGACAAAGAGAGAGAGCGAGAGAGAGAGAGAGAGAGGTAACAGTTTAATAAACATTAAATTTTATTTGATTGTTTTCATTTGTTATACACTCATACACCTCTACACCCTAATGCACATGTATACTCACTAGTCTTCTGTTTTAAAACCTGTTTATTGTTATTGTTGTTGTTGTTGTTGTTGTTTTTTGTATTTGGATATTCAAATCATCATCAACAACAAGAACTTGACCTGTGTATTAAAAAACTAAGCGAAACAACGAAATATTTTAGTTTCAATAACACATTCACAGAGATAGAGAAAGAGAGAGAGAGAGAGAGAGAGCCAGCGAAAGCGAACTGCGTTCTCTTACAGTGTTTAAGTGTGACTGTATGAGTGTGAGCATGAGTTCATTTATAACGGAAATTACACGTACTTAAATAAAAACAATAAAAGAAACACAAAGAAAAAAAAACAATTTTGTTTTGTTTTTCATTTTTTTTTTCTTCTTTTTTGTTTAGGGGGTAAGGAGCGTGACTTTGTTATTAAGGATTAAAGTAAATGTATGGGCATGAGGTACGTATATGTGTGCGTATGTATAGTGAGTAGCATTGAAAAGAGCATTGTAACATGAAGTTGTTTTGTAAACACACATACACACACACACAAGGGTTTTTAACAAAATTTCTGTGTGTTTTTTTTGTGTGTGTGTTTTTTTTTGGTTGTTTAGTTTACTTGTGAAAAGTTTTATTTTTCATTTTGTTTTTTGTAGCATACCTTAAGGGGTGTATAGTTAAGAGAAAATTGTGGCATAGGTATTAGGAGGAGGCTTTATTTTAAATGGAAATAAAAAACCAAGAAAATTAAATTAAAAAATTATATTTCAGGCACTCTATAGCAGGTTATTAAAATTAATTCACAGAGATAAGCGAATTATTTTATTATGGCGAGAAGAAAATAATATTTTTCAGATTAAATTTCATAAGTTTTATAAAGTTTTTCTGTTTTAATTATTTTAATGTGAATATTTCTGCACTGTAACGATTCATTTTCAACAAAGTAGCACGTTCAGACCATAATACACATCCAAATAGCTTTTTCTCAATCACTTCTGAGCTATTCGAGCCCCATATGCAACAGTTTTGTTTATTGTCTTATTCACCGAGTAAGAAAGGCTAGAGGAAAGAAAGTTTGTTTGAAAAATAAGCTTAATTCTCTAGAGTTCATTCAACATGTCTATGGCGTCATGAATTTAATTGTTGCCTGAGCTGGACACTGCGAGGCCACATGCAACGCCTAAGATTGTCGTTAAACCTGACGAACTAGATTGGAATTTTCTTGTGCATGTCAACATGTCACCAATTGCTGAACTTTTCTCGGATTATTATGCTATTTTTTGTCTATAGAAACGATTTTTCTATGAAGTTATCTTCAGTCAAACTATGCTAAATGAAGATATGAATTCAAATCACATTCCTTTCCAATACATTTTATTCAGCGACGAACCCTTGCATTGTAACTTCAAGAAAATCGATTATTTCATGGTAAATAGCTTAAAATGATAGAAAAATTTGGGTAACTTGACAGAGAAAGCAAAGATGGATGCCTAATTTGTCTCACTTAAAGCGAATTAATATTCTCGGCTTTAAATCAAACTTCACTGCTGAGGCTTGCTAAAAGATTAAGTGCTTCTCATAGGGAGTTGTGTGGAAATTATTACGATTTTCAGGTAAGTGAGGCAATTCTTCACTTCGTCTGCCTTTATCACTATTCCGATGACTTTTTCAAACTTGTTTTGGCATACATTCAGCATACTTTCAGGCGTTATATGAAATTTATTTCTGTTGCCTATTTATGCTTTAATTTGAAACAATTTTCTTGCTAAAGCTCTTCATATAGCAGGTTGTCTAGTAACTATTTAAGTACTTATAAGGCTCAAAAGTATCATGCTATGTCGCAGTTAATGTAAAACGATACACTAGCTATGGTACTGTGAAATGTTACCCTCTTCACTGTGTTGCTATTGTTTTTACGCGTTAAACAGTGAACATAAAACAAGTGGCAACCAAAAATGTGTAACAATTTCTGTTTTTTATTTTTATTTTTCATTTCATTACAATGTCGAGGTTTTTTTTTACTATTTGGAGGCAGGAAATTGAGGCCAAAAAAAAAACGTACAAAAAAATCTGTATGCGGGGCCTATTTCTTTTTAATTTTATTGTGTAAATATTTGTTGTAATAGAAATTAAAATACAATCCAGGCCAGAAAAAAAAACAGAAACAGAAAAGAATTGGAAATAAAAAACGAAATTAATGTGAAGGAAATGAATGCGAATAAAAATAAAAAAAAGAAGAAAAAAAGCATTCCCAAAAAGGAATTCCACGTAATGAAAATCGTGGAGGAGAAAAAAAAAAGAACAGAAATAAAAGCAACAAATTTACACGTAATTCCGTAAGGCAGCAACATTTCAATTAGTGGGGCGGATTTCAGTTCTCATGCCAGTGTTGTTTTTGTCGTTGTTAATAAGTTTTCATTAAAGAATTCGTTACACAGGGATTTTTTATTTTCAGTTTTACTTTCATTTTT
>QOCX01000017.1:854417-873462 GCA_005959815.1 Sarcophaga bullata | reverse complement strand
AAAAAAAAACATTTTTTTAAAAGCAAAACAAAAAAAACAAAGAAAAAGAAGAAGAAACCCACTTCAAATAAATTAAAAGAAACAACAACAGAGAAAAAGGCATCAGAAAATGAAAAAAAGAAAATAAGAAAAAACCAGAGAGAGAATAAAAATAAAAGTACAAGCCAAACCAAAGCAAAGTAAAGTGAACAAAACTAAAAAGCTTAACAAACAGCAACAAAGTAAAGAAATATTCTATATAGGCTAAGGCAACAGCAACAAAATCCATAGTATAATAAAAATAATGAAGGCAACCGGCAACTGGCAACTGTTAGCTGCCAGAGATTTAAAAAGAAAAAAACAGCAACAGAATCTCGACTTTAATCCTTTTTGGTTTTGTTTTGTTTTGTTTTCTTTGCGAATAAAACAATGAAAAACGAAACATAAAAACTTTTATAACAACTACCATCCGTCGTAACTCGGTAGTAACAGATTGAAAATTAAAGCTTAACGATATTACGTAGAACGCCTAAAAGTATGCTCGAAAAATCGTTTTCAACAGAAATCTTTATTGTTTTGAATGTGATTACGATTGTGTGTGTGGGTCATCATATAATGCAGGATTAACGATGTGTGTACGAATAATAAAAATCACTTATGCATGATGTTAACGAACAACAACAATAACAACAGCAGCAGCAGCAGCAACAACAGAATAAAACATTAAAAATAATAGCAGATGGAGAGTTTACGTACACAGTCCGCTTAATGGTGAATAAATGAGGGTATGCTTTACAAAAGTACGTTGCAGAACAAGAAAAAAAATTACAAAGAGTAAGCCAGCCGGTTTTCTTTCACACACACACACACACACACAGTTTCATTTCTTAATAAAAAATAATGTTAAACCGTAATAAACATCTCAAATGCCTAAAGACTTAGAATAACGGGCTTCTACTCTTTACTCTCTATCCCTCTCTATCTCTCTCTTTCCTCGGCGCTCTTAAATTTAATTCATTGCCTTTTACTTACACACACACTAACATCTCAATTTTAATATGTTTTTTCGTCTTTTTTTTTAATTAAAAGGCTGTAGAAACGTTTTTGATTTTTGCCAAAATATGGCAAAAAAAATCGAACAAATTTCTAGAGAAAATTATTGTTATCGAAAAATTTTCTATTAAAATAATTGTTATCGAAAAATTTCTTTTAGAAAATTGTTGCAATCGAAACGTTTTCTATAGAAAATATACATTAGCAATCGATAATAGAAAAGTATATATTGTTATCGAAAAATATTATATAGAAAATAATTGTTTATCGAAAAATTTCTATTGAAAATAATTGTTATCGAAAATTTCTTATAGGAAAATTGTTGCAATCGAAAGGTTTTCTATAGAAAATATACATTTGCAATCGATAATAGAAAATTATATTATAGTTATCGAAAAATATTATATAGAAAATTATTGTTATCGAAAAATTTTCTATAGAATGACTTTAGAAAATTTTGTTATCGAATAATCCAATGCGTTTTTATAATAGATTCATTTCTACTTTTATTGCTTTGGCTTAGGGCAAAGCATTCCTTAAAATTACAGATTAGTATTGCATACTTTAAGGTTTAAATCTTTTTAGTGGTAAAATTGGCGTAAGAAAAACTATTTCTTGCAGGAAACTGTAAAAGTAACGCTTGCTTCCTGTAATTTATTAGAGTTAGTAACTCTGACAAATTGTTACAAATTTCTTACAATAGCCTCATACCCCTAAAAATATACTGTACATTTTTTGTTGTCTTAAATTATTGTATTTAAAAGAAAGAGAGAGAGAGAGAGAGAGAGAGAGAGAGCACAACGACAAGAAATACAAATGATTTGAGTTTGTAAATCAAAGATGGCTTTCAACACTTCGTTTCTTTGGCTGTCTTAAATTTATTTCTTCAAAATAAACAGGATTTACAGCTGTGACTGCGGCTGACATTTTTCCTGACACACTGTCTGTCTGTCTGTCTGTCTGTCTGTCGTTCGGAGATTGATTTTTATTTTTTCATTTCATTTTATTTTTTACTGTGTTTGTGATTTTATCTGAAGAGTAAATTTCTTTTGTGGCTTACAGCATAAGACGACCTGTCGGGAAGTGAGCGTCAGGAAGCTGAAGATGCAGCCGTTTTTTTTAATGTAAAAAAAGTGTCAATAAATTGGTAAGCCAATGTTGACAACAAATGAGCCAACAGCTGTAATGCTGTAGACTACAGACTTAAGCATTTACAATATCTTTTAGTTTAACACGGAAGATTTTGTACAATGTTAACAGTGAGAAAAATAAAGAGTCAGAGAGTGAAAATGAGCAGCATTCACCAGGTTGGTTACAATACGACACAAAAATAAGTGAGTGAGAAGACGCTTACCTTGTGTGTGTGTATATGTTACAAGAAAATTCAATTTAGTTCGTATTAAAAAGAAAAATAAAACGAAAGAAGAAACAAAAAATAAAATTAAACTGTTGCCTATTTAAAGGAGGAAATTAAAAAGTATATATAATGTCTACTTTTAGGGGGAGGCAGAGAAGTATTAAATTTATGACATGAAATTAAGTGTCAAAAAAAGAAAATTAGAAAGAAAGAAAAGGAAAAGGAAAATATGTAAAAAGAAAATGAAGGATGAACTCACGCTAAAGTTTTTTTAAAGCATAATTTAAGGCTGTAGAAAAGTTTACAACAAAGCTTTCTTTAAAAAGTTAAATTAAATTCAGCCATAATAACGCTATTAATAATAGAGAGGCCTCTCTAAAACATCTTACTGTGGCACTCATCTGAAAGCCTTCTAGATTAGGTATGGTAATGTGGTGGCCCATTGTGAAACCACAATCAATATCAACCCGGGGACATTAAATAAAGGAACTATCCAGTGTTCAATCTGGTTAACGTTTACAAGCAATGAAAGATTTGGAAAAGTTCATACTAAACCATCTCGACCATTAAGAACTAGCCCTATTGCCCTCAGACATCCTTCCTATATCGCCTAAGCACGTTCTTTACATACACAAAAAATCGTTTGAAATTTATTTGAACTTTTTACAATTTTATTGGCCAATTTCTTTTAAATTTAATGATTTTCTCTGTAAATCCTTTAAATAAATGGCCAAATAAAAAGAATTTATTGCCTACTTTTAGGTAATTTATACCATAAAATCTAAGTAGTTTAAATAAATTTGGCAATATTATCTCGTTTACTATTACAAAACAAAATTATGCGTTTCTCATTTCTTTTATGCTGTTATTTTCTTCTAACTTTAACAAGCTTATTATGCTCATAAATTTATTTCCCTTTTACCAACAATAGAAACAAGAAAAATTAAGTAATAGGCCACCCCTAGCTTATTACTCTTATCTTCTTTTTATTCTTTTTGTACTTTTTTTTCCTTGGAATACAGTGTTAATTATTCGCACTTTGTAATGCCAATTTAATTAATTTGTGATTTCATTTCATTCTTTTTTATTATGCGTTTTCCTTTCATATTTTTTGCTTTTTCATTTGCTTTCGTGTCATAATTTTATTGCATACTTTTAGGGTTCGTTTTTTTAAGGCCACTTCATTGTATACTTTTTAGTGTTTCTCCTTGATTTTTTTATTGTTTACAGTTATTACTGTTGTTCGTTGCCACCAAAGCAATTTCATAAAAATCCATAGAATTTTTACTACTCACGACGACCATAAAAAGGATTTCCAAAAAAAATGCGAAAAAGAAATTATTGTGGTGCTTTAAAGAAAGCAAAAAATTGAAAAATAAATAAAGAATTCGTAGAGTCTTTAAGACGGATCGCTAGCATTGATGATTTTCATTAAAAGAAGTATTCTGGCAAAATTCATTTAAATTTTCCACCTATTTAATGTTTTAACTCCTAAAAATATGCTTTAAATTTTTAATTTCTTAAATTTCCTTCCACAATAATTGCTGACTTCACTGGGATTTATTGTACAAGTACATACCCGTGAATCAGCGTGTATAAGAGTCCATATTTCATATTCATTTGCTAGCATAAGTGGTACAAAATGATTGCATTTGCTGTGACACAATAAAAGAACTGAAATGGAAATCTTTGCAACACAAATTATGTATTGTTGTCATCGTCATTCCTATTAAATCGTGTTGCTGTTGCTACTGCTTCTCTGGTACTAACAAATTTAATGACGCTGTAAATTTTTGTGAAGCATCACAATGATTACGATAGAATTTCTAAACCAAACTGGTGCAATACAATTGTGATCAGTTTCTCTCTCTCTCTCTTCGCTCTCCCTCTCTGGTGGTAAAGAGGACCCAAAAGAAGAGAAAAACTTCTTCTAAAGTAGACATTAGTAGCACTAGACTACAAAACCATGAGTATGCTTAAGATTTTATCTTCTGCTGTCCACATTCATTCACATTTACATTCAATTCCGGGTGCTAAAGCCAACTGCTGCTGCAAGCGGTGTTCATTTGTGGCTGTACTGTTGTCGCCTTTATTGTTTTGTAATGTTAAAGTATAACTCTCAATGATAGCGTGTGTGTATGTACAGGTAAATGCTTAAAATTAATTTTTAATCACATTTTTTAAAAGCTTTTTGAAAAGCCAACACAAACTGATAAGCTGTCATTAAGTTGGCAAGCAAAATGAGGACAGTTAAGGATGAGAACAATAGCTGATAGGAATTCTTTTTTTCTTTCCAAAAGCTAGCAAAACTATGGCAACTTATTAATGGGATTCACAAAATGATAGAAAAAAGTTTCTGTGATAATAATTAAGCATTAAAAATTGTTTCAACAGAACAACAATAGTTCTTAAGCAACAGTTTTAAAGCATACTTTTAGGTTGCTTTAATGTTTGAACTTTAAAATTTTAAAGAAACATATTTTAAGGCGCCAAAAAATATCACGAACGCCAAGTAGATCCATGAGACCATGTACTGGCAAAAGATGAGTGCCAGTGAAGACCCATTTCGTTGAATTGGAATACCTCAAGTGATTATCCCGCAGATATCGTGTAGAACTATTTGCCAAAGACTATAAAACGATGGTTTACACCCGCAAAATAAGTAATAAACGGTATCTTCATCTATAACATCGTGAGATTTACAACAGGAATCACATTAAACTTAAGTCAAATCCCTTGAGCAAGATCTCTTGTCAGCCAGAGTCCACAGCTACCAATCCGGATACGTATCTGCCACTGCGACATATGTATGAGCCAAATAGATGGTACAGGCCAACGGAGTGTCAAATTCAAATTGGATCAAAGAGTTCTGCAACTAGAATTTACCTTTTCCTAAATACCTTCTATAATCCACGCCATGTTTAGAGTTTACACGGGTCAGATGCTTCATAGGCCAACATGGTCGTCTATTAAATAAAACCTAGATAAAAATACAGAGGCAACTGAACTACGTAGAATGTTAGAACAGAGCACCGGAGGGGCTTCTGACGTAATACTTAATCCTATGAATCCGGGAGAATATCATACGTCGGGTTTTAATAGCCCGACTCACTAAGGTTTTCAATTGCTCGTTCTGCTATAACCTCAGCTTTCGTTTTTGCCAGCTCAACTTAAGTTAGGTTTGAAAGATCAACTCCAGGATCCTGATCATTAAAGAGCAGGAGGTCTTAACAAAAACAATTTCATTTAAATGGCGCTCGACATATGGAAAAAAACCTGCTCTTGCCATTACGAAAAGTGTTTCTGCTCACACACACAAATACAATAAACTTTCAGCCATTCTCACTCTCTCTCTCCCTCTCTTTTTATTTAGAAAAAAAGCACAGAGTTTTGGATGAGAGAAAAGAGTGTGTATTTGGCAAGCAAAACACAACAAAACAAAAAAAACCAGCACAGGCTGTCTATATTGGATTTTTCTTATTGTATGAATGTGTATGCGAGCGTGTGAGTGTGTGTGTGTGCGTATAAACCAGAAAAATTGGTATTTGAAATTTATGCGATTGTATGCATATGCGTATGTATAGATGAGTGTTGTTGTGTGTATAAGTAAGTAAGTATTGGTTACATTGTCTAAGAGATTTATCTTGGAAAGCAGAAATTATGCCGGTTGCTCTAGTAACCGACAAATTTCTGACGCCATCATCACCAACATCCTTAACAAAAATAAAAAAAAATAAAAACTTGAACAGGAAATTGTACACTTACAGGGACAACAAACACAAGCATGCACACACACACACACACAATAGACACAGCATAAAGGCACATACTCTGTTTTATTGGAAAAAGAAATGAAATCAAGAGAGAGAGAAGAAAAAATTTACAGAAAATTTTTCTTTTTGATTTCAATATTCCATAAAAAAGAAAGGTCACCTTAAAGTTTAATTTATAAAGAAAGTACGGAAATTAATTTCTTATTGCAATTAAAAAAAACTAAAAGAGAAACGATTTAGATTTCCTTTCTTAAAGGCTTCAATTAAAAATTTGTAAAAAGACAACGTTCTACGCCAAATGTGTAACTAAGTCGCTGAAGTGAATTCTTTATCGATAACCATTTAACATCTACTCAACGTCAATGACACAATTTCGCTACTCTTAAAGCGAAATTCTAGAGTAGCGACAAGCGAAATATTGTACACCAACACTAAGCCTAAAGATTCGGAGAATATAACTCACATGCCGGCCTCGTGAAATGAGCAAGTGGTCACAACAATGCCAAAAGCAGGTGCTTACATACCGAAAAAGGAACGCAAAGTCAGATCCTCTTCCACATTGATCGCAAAAAGTATGCATTTTCTTGACGAATTGGACGAATCAGGCTCAAGCTAAACATCCATGATGTCAAAATTTTTACTTCATTGGTCATTGCAACCCTTTAGTCAGCATTGAAACCTAGCTACTCACTCTACTCATGTAGTGTGTGTTAATTTTAAGCCATGAATGGTGGGGCTTTTCATGGCAATATTTCTTTACTCTCAGAATTTTTGCCAGAAGACTGCTAAGAGGAAAGGGCAGAAAGAAGTGAATCCCAAATAAGTGAAGAGTAACGCCTTACAAACATAATTACCAGCCTTATCTTCACTGCTTTTCACTGCTCTTCATTGATGAGTTACTTTTCTTGTGTTGTTTTTTCATCATTTTTTTTTTCTCTCGTTTCTTTTGTTTTCATTTTTCTACCCAAAACAAAAACAATCGAAAATTTCTTGTTTTCCCATGAAATTAAAACACGAAATTGCAACAAAAAGAAGACAAAAAAACTAACGCTGCCTGCGTTGTGTTTCAGTATCCATTGACAGCCACACTTTTGAAACAGTTTTGAAAGCGATAAGAAAACCCAACACCAGCATTGTATGAAAGTGTTCGTAGCGTCTAACAGCTATGGTCACGAAAAAAGGATATTTTTCAACTCAAAGAAAATGAAATAAAAAAAGATTCTGATACGAGACCATTTTTCTGGAATTTTTTTTCCTTTTGGTTTCTGTTTTAAGCGAAGGTAAGAAGATAATTGACAGTTTTAAGGATATTTGAGAAAAGAGAGAGAAGCGGGAGGCAATAAAACTTTTTTAGACACAAAAATCTCCCCAAATATTGTTAAAAAGCTGGTGTAGATTGAATTGTAAAAGGAGTTTCTAAAAGGGACTTTAGCGTTATCGCCGTCTTCTTGAAATCTAAACAAACCGCGTTCATTTCTTCTGTAACTTCTTCAGAAATTTTGTGAACCTAATCGACGCTCTAAGCTTTTCAATACGTGATAACCAGCATAGTAAGAGCCCACGTATCCAGGCAAGAGAAGAAGGAGCTATTTGGTCTATTTTGGTTACAGATTCTTCCAGAACAGGCCCCCTCTTTTACTCCGAAAGAGTCAGTTGGGCAGAGGAATTTATTCAAATCTTGTTGTGGATAAGGGCACCTCAAGCATATTCCCAGAAACGGAAATATTTGCTGATATTTCCTGGATAAAGACATTTAACAAAAAATCTTTTAAATTTCTTTAAAATTTCTTTAAAATTTCTTTTAAGCACAAGTTTTTTCTTTTTTACACCATAAAGTGGAAAAAAATGTGAAGTAAAATGCCCCTTAAAAGTCAATTTGTCAGTTTAATTTACAAATTATCTGTTGCTGGTTCATTAACTGTCTGTTCTGTCTGTCATTCTTTATAATATACAACCCTCGTACCTGTGTTACGGTACGCAACTATTCTTAAAACAGGATAATGTGGCTGAAAATCAAGGAGAAACCCAGTGTTACAGTACAATCACATGCATAAGCCAGTAACAGTCAGTCATTAACAAACAAAACTGTGATAGAGAGAGAGAGGGAGAGCGAGAGAGTGAGAAAAGGTTTCTACTTTCGTTTTACACCCACAGTTAAGAGTACTGCGTGGCGGGTAAGGGTGCGAATAGCAATATAACCAGAAACCTGTCGTACAGGTTTTACTTAAACATATACGCTCACCTACAAATATACACAAGCACACACTTATGTAGATTACTAGAGACAAACAAGCAAGCAAGCACAGGCTCCATCTCCTGTAACGGTAGCTACGAACACTTAAAAAGTCATTCATCTTGAAGAGAAAGGTTGTGTTTTAAAACGAACGAACGAACGATACTTATATATACACACACACACACACACACACATTACAGCTTTGACATATCTATGTAAAGAGAAAGAGAGAAGAAAATGGGCCAAAAACCCACTCAAACAAGAGTAGGGGTTTTTAAAATACACCTTTTGAGTACAAAAACACGGAATGCCAGTCGTCAGTTAGTTAGTCAGTCAGTCAGTTATGATGTTTTTGATGATGATGCTGAGGCTGCGGATTATTTGGATGATGGCACACAAACACACACACACACCTACTCACATAGACAAGAAGAGAGAGCGAGTAACTTGAGTTTATTTAGTCACATGTCCTGTGCATGCCTCCTTTTCAAAATCTCTCACTGTCAGTCAGTTGGCAGAAACACTTGAAATGAAACGTTGTATTTGGCTCTGTGTAGTCAGTAGTATTGGTGGCATGTGTTGCTTAAAAAAATTAAAATGATTGAGAGCAATAAAACAGATGAGAGAGAGAGAGAGAGAGATAAAAGGAGAGCATACAAGTGTAGTGTAGTTGTAGTGTATAGTTGTGTTAAGTAATAAATTAACTTAAAAACTCTATGAATGACTGTAACAAACAAGCAAACAAGCACTAGTTTTGCATAAAAGGCTTAGAAAACCGGCAACACTTGTAACTGTCTCACTGAAAGTGTTAACCCCCCCCTTTTTCCTATTTCACAAAAAAAAAGAAAACCAATTTTAATCCTGGTATTAAAACCTGGCAACCTGTTAGTATGATTCTTGAACAAGTAAACCAAACCAGTAAACCTGCCACCTACAAACAAGCATTCTTTTTGGCTTCGAAAACATGTTTGAAATGAAAGACGATGAAAAAATGAAGCCGAAGAAGAGCAAGAAAAAAATTTTTCTAAGAAAAAATTTCAAACCAAAGAAGGCTTTGCAGATCAAATTCTTACAACTCATGCATGCACACATACAATCTCTATGGCAAAAAAAAAAAAATAACAAACGACACACCAAATGGGAGTACAAAAAAAAAAACTAGAAATTATTTCAGTGTTGACAGCATGTACTATGCCTGTATAGGTTTTATTGGAATTTCAGTACATAAAAGGAAGAAAATACCTTAACGTAAGAGGCGTTCCCCAAAAGAAAAGGAAAACTCTTCAAATAGCCAAATTAATAAAAAAAAAAAACTAATTAAACTGGAGACTTTTGAGCCTCTGCTGTCTATTAGGTCGTGTGTTGGCTTAGTAGACTAGAGCCTGTGGTTCAAATCCCAATGCAAACATCTCGAACCAAACGAAATATAAAAAAATATTTCTTCAGTGACTTCCTCACAGCAGTCTTTTGGCAAGAACTCTGAGTCTCTAGGTTCTCTGTAAGTCCTGCCACTCACGGATAAAATGAACACACATACACCACATGCATGGTGTGAGAAGCTAGGTTGATAAGCTAGGTTGTAATCCTAGCTAAAGAGTTGTAATGACCAATTAGGTATGTAAAGTAAGAAGCAAGAAGTTCAGCAGGAGCAAAGACTCGAAATTATTGTCTAAAATTTCTTCAATAGCACAGCGGTTTTGACCTCTGTTATTGACGGTAGTGGGATGCCTCCACATTCTTATTATTCTTGACTATTTTCTCTGCTTCTTCGCCTAAGACACACACATTGTTGTTTATTGGCTTTTTTCCGTCATTCGTTGAATATTTCTTATAATTTTTATTTTTCTTTCGTTTAGTTCAACTGTGAGTGGGTACCTTACCCAAGCGGTACAATATCATGCCTTCCGAGGTGAAATCACCCACAAACTCTTTTAATTTTTCAAATATTCTCCTACGCCACCTCCCCATATAAGCAATACATGATACAGTTGCAATGTATTTATTATTATTGTTGTTTTTGTTGTTGTTGGTGTTATGGTAGAGTTTTATGAGTTTTTGTTCTCATTTTCTCTCTTCTTCTTCTTATTTTCTTGTCATATTTTAATTTTTTTTTTTTGTGTTTTTTCTACTCAGGATGCTATAAACTTTTCTGTTTCTTTGTATTCTTTTTTGTTATTTTCTTAGATAAAACGTAAGAGATAGTATGTCACAATAAGTTCTAAAAGGAGATGAAGAGCGAAGCAAAAAAAGAAAACAACAGTAAAGGATTTATCAAGTACTCGTACTCGTACTCGTACTCATACCCATACCCATACACGTCTTCGTATATGTATGTGGCGGCAACTAAAAAGTCTTGCAAAACAACACAAACAAACTCATAAATTTTCTTTGGGAAGCTGCTCGACCTACATTTAAAGAGAGTGAGTGAGTGAGACCAAGGGAGTGACAGAGAGAAAGTGAAAAACAAAAATAGCAACAGCAACAAGAACTGGCAGTAAACATCTAAGAAAAGAAAGAAGAAAGAAAGATTTGTTGGTGTTGTTGATACTCCTGCATGATATACACACTTACACTGTTGTATAGTCAACTAAGTGCTGTTACTCATACTCCCTGAAACCCTCTGCTTACCTCTTGTGTGTGAGTGTGTCTAATAAGAAAAAAGTTTATAAATTTTCTTAAAACACATACTCGCACTCACTGTGAATTTTTATTTCTTTATGTTCTCTTCTCCTTTTGCTGGCTATTGTTATTGCTTTTATTGTTGTTGGTTTTTAACTCTCTAATATGGAAAACAATAAACAACACAATGCAATGCAAAAAAACCTAATTTTTTCTTTTAATTTTTTATACCAAACATCAGAATAAGTTGTAGTAAAAGGAGCCAAGAGAGAGAGAGAGAGAGAGAGAGACAGAGGAGAGCAAAATTGTTTGTTTATGTTTTGAAAAGTTTAAAGGAGTTCGTTAGGTTATGTTCGTATGCTGTTGGTATGAAGTTGTTGTTGTTGTTGTTGTTGTTGTTGTTTTTGTTGTTGTTGATGTTATTACTGTGTTATAAAATACGATGTTTTATTGCCTTAGCAATGGTCAGCCGTACCAAACAGTTGTTTGGTTGAAAATATTCAAAGGATTTACAATCATTTTGAATGGTTTAATCAGGACGTTTGGTGTAATAACGGGTTATTAATTCAGGGCTTTTAAAACTGTCAGTTTCACTGGAGTGTCAGCTGTGAAATGTCTTTCATCTGAAGTGCCAGTGACGTTTAACAACCAAGGATTCGTACGTTCATACTTTCTTAAGGTTACGAATAGGTTATGGTAACCATAGCTGACCAACTATGCAGAACTACAAAAAAAAATATGAAAAGACTGGAACTGTTTCATGTTTTCCATGCCCATGTGTTCAAGATTATGTTGTTGATTCTCTTGCACAGCCATAGCATAGGGAGTAAAACGACACAGCAAGTCTACTTTCTGGAAAAATTATTCCAGAAATAGCCAATGAGTGTAGACTATGGTCTTTGAATGGAAAAATTGTACAAACTCCTTCGATGATATAAGGAGGACTATGATATGTATATAAATATCGACAAATGCTAGACTAATTCAATAAATTCGAAGTCAGGTAGAGCACTCCTTCCTGGAGCCAAGTAATTGTTTTTGCTTCGAATTGATAGACGTGCTCCGTAGGTATATTGAACATTTCATATGTGAAATACTGTAATTTTCTTAATAAAATTAATTCCAATATTACGCTTTAACAATCTTAAGACTTCTCTTATACCTTCTCAACTGTTAACTAACCTGACCGCCGTAAATCTTTTCAATTAGCCGCGGTTATTATTTCAAAACTGATACTCTCTCACATTACAACGTAAATAATACGAGTATGATCCGCTTTACCTAGGCCATTAATTACAAAATCCAAGTCTTCTATGACCGTAACAGAGGCTCAATTAATAATAATTATTAACACGGCAAGTTAAAGTTCAATTTTAGAATATAAAACAAACCATGTCGTGCAAAATCTGAGAGAGAAAAAAAACTGTCTTCAGATACACTCAGAAAAATAAACACGCCATATACAATGACAATGAAATGCAAACAAATAAGAGAAAAACTAAATAAACACACACTTTTTCATTTTACTACTCTTCCTTTCTCTGTCTCTCTTTCGTTCATTCACTTCCTTCTCTTCTCTCTTTTTTTGTCCTTTATTTAATCAAATACCTGAAGTTTACTTTACTTTTTTTTTTTTTTTGAATGTTACTTTATCATGCCATTTTTGATGGAAGCAATAACAATGGCAATAACAATATGTAACAATAACAACAACAATAACAAAAAGAAAATATCAAGATAGACGACGACATAAACAAACAATCTTAAGAGAGTCTATAATTTTGTGTCAAAAGCTGATTATTTTTGTCATTCTATTACAAAGTGTTCGTGGCCATTATTGTCAATATTGTCCACCTCTCTCTTTCTCTCTTTCTCTCTACCTCTCGTTCTCTTTGTCTCTTATATACAAACAATAACGAACACACGTAGACACCTTTCTGTTATACAATTTTGTTGTTGTTTTTTCTATTTTTTATTTCTTGTGAGTCCATAATTTTCATGACTTAATGTCACCTTCTATTAGTGTTGCCATTGGCATAAAATGCGTGTGTATCTAGGCAAAACGCACTAAAAAATTTGTAGTTCCAGCCGATATATTTAAAAATCATTTTTTAATAAAGTCCACTTTCTTGTTTAGAGAAATAACAATCGCCGGTATTTCCCTTAATACAGTTCTACTGGCTGACAGGTGGAAATGTCAGAAGAAGCTGTAATGATCCGTTAACCTTATTGAATAAGCTCCATATTTCCCCCACCATCCACATCTCCTTTCAATTTCAAACCACACATGAATGTTTTTGTTCATTCACGAGGTGTGCCACACTAATTTCCCATTCTCGTCAGAGATGTGGCACGACTCCACATCGTTGGAGAAAAGTACACCATGGTGTCTACCTGTATATGATCTGAAGCAACTGTCACACAATGACATAGGCAGTCTGAATTGCTTCAACATAAACTCCCAGAGGTTGCGGGACTGGAGGATATCGGATAACTGTGGTCTCACATCCTAGGTCCAATTAGGTCTACCTACCTAGTAATGGAAATGTTTCGGAAGATGAATAAGCAAACTGTTGCCTCGAATGAAAATTATGGACACTGCATAAGAGACTTAAATTATTAAAAAATGGCCGAACGAGCATCAGACACTAGTTTTTTATCATCAGTACTACTGATCCTTGAAGATGCTGTAGTCTAGTAGAGCGTTGGCTTAGTGGACGTACGGTCACGGTTCAAACCCCAGGTTGCCATGAAAAATTTCTGAAAAAAAACTGTCGTTCGGAGTCAACTTTTAACTGTAGGTCCCGCCTGTAATACACTCAGCATTGGTGATGTGAGGAACTAGATTGTAATCCTGACTGAAGGATTGTAATGGCCAATTAGGTATGAACTACTGATCGTTACAACCCAAAAGTAAGATTCTCTATAAGAATAGTTGTAACTGCTTAAGCTCCAAAAAAAAACACCACAGTTGGTCCCTAACTATCCATAACAGTTTGTACTTCTCCTTTAAACAGGCCTGCGTTCTCACTTTTACAAATTAAATGCAATTTTCAAAATACCCACAAGAAAAACAAACTGCATGGCAACACTGCTTTCCTATACAATAGAAAGTCGACAAACTGCCAAAGAAATAAAACAAGGGAGAGAGACAGAGAGAGAAAGAGAGAGTGAGTGAATAAAAATGACCGAAAGACGCATAAAATCAACAACAATCAACAATAATGGACGCAACAAAAAAAAAGAAACTTTTTTACATTTAAGTTATTGCCGTTATTGTTGTTGATTTA
This sequence comes from Sarcophaga bullata, assembly GCA_005959815.1. Lineage (NCBI taxonomy): Eukaryota > Metazoa > Arthropoda > Insecta > Diptera > Sarcophagidae > Sarcophaga > Sarcophaga bullata. Next base: position 859,155 of record QOCX01000017.1, on the reverse strand, counting down.
GTTATTTCAGTTGTTGTTGTTGTTGTTGTTGAGTTTTAAGTTTCGGTCAAAAACATCTTCATTTTTAATGGCTTTGTGTTGTTGGTTGGAAAATCAACCTGCTTTTTTTGCTTTTTTCTCTTTGCTCTCTGTTATCGTATGGTGGGAGGTCGTTGTTTCCCTAAAGATCTGGCAAACAGACAAGAATTTCTTAATAACAGATAAGACAACTAAAACAAATACAATAACAAGAACAATATGAAAAAACAAAAGTTTTCTCTCTTTCTCTCTCTCTCTCTATCTAAATGTGTACTGTGCTGTCCTTGTAGTCGTCCGTCGTTGTTGTAACTTATAAAATTGAGTAGCTGAAGTATTTATCATTATTTTCTGGTTTTTGTTTTATTATTGTTGTTGTTGTTGTTGTTGTTATTTCTACTATAATGTCCATTATGATGTTTTCGTTTTTTTTTGTTTTGTTTTCTCTGTGTTGTTTAAGCAAAACTTTTGTTTTCATGGATTTACTCTCTTAGATATTCTGGCATTCCCGCTCTACCTTTTCTTTTCGTTGTGCTATAACGACTCTTTACTTGTTTTAATGTTTTAACACACACATACACACACATGTATATATGGAAAGTGAAATCTTTGTTTGGGGATTTCTTAACACACCCACACCTACACTAAGTAGCAGCATTGATGTCTGTGTGTCTGTCATGTATGATTTTGTATAGGAATATCATTTTATTTTGGCATACTTTATGGCTGTTTGAAAAGCATTCAAGGCCAGCCAGGCATTCTTATCAACAAAACTATCGAATTTTTTTCTTCTTCCTGGGGGTAAGGATTCCAAATAAAAAAAAATAAAAAAAGTCCAAAGAAAATAAAAGATTTTGATAGAAATTGATAGGCATATAAATTCATATTTTCTCCATAATTTATTTAATTTGGTATACTTTAGGGCTTTAAAAATAAAGAAAATGGAAAGAAATTGCTTTTATAATTTAAGCAAAAGTTTTGTTTGCCTAAGTAATACTTTAAATTGCTTTTAAACAGAGAGTATAACATATTCCAACTCGCCACTGAGAAAACGAAGCTTAAACTTCCTATAAAAAGACCTTATGCCTTTGGAATAAGCGGGATAATATACAACAGCACTTTAACGATAAAGAAAGTGCTTTAGATTGGACTCCAAACTGACTATCTAAGGTCAGATTCAACAAACTTTAGATCGAAAGATCAGGAAATTGACCAAGATATGCAATCCAAATGGTTTGTAAGAAAATAAATATCTTCTATGCTTTGTTGGCTTCTATGTTGACTAGAGGCTTGAACTTTGTATACAAAATTCTTCATTCTGCTTGTAATTTATCAATTAAAAACTTTATTCCAAACGTATTTCTGTATTAGTTTATAACTGTATACCATACAACAGCAGTTGTCCTTGTTTAAGGTTATGCCCCCTGTATACTTCTACTTAATATTGCAATTAAAACCCCTGGCTTATTCCATTAATCCTTTGGAAAGGTCTGTTTTATTATTGACTTTCTTAAAAACAATTATTGTGGTAAAACCTGGTGCTCAGTTAGCCAGTAAGCCAGGGGATAAACAAAATATTATTAATGAAGGGTTTTTACCAATATTTCACTGCAATATTTCGATTACAAAAATATTTCGCTTATAAATACCAAAGAAACCAAAATGAAAACGAAAACTTATTTGAAATTTCTTTCTCATTCTTGGGTTCTTTTTTTTTTTGTCCTTTTCACTTTCCTCATTACAATTCATAGAGAAACGTAACCTAAATGAGTAGCATATTTCCAGGAATATTCTTGAGGCTTATTTTTTTCTTCTTTGCGTTAGAGAAAGTTTTCATTTTCCAAGGGTTTTGCTTGTTTATTTCTGTTTCCTTTTGTAATTTCTTATAGAATTTTGTTCTCTGCCGTTGTTTAACGCATGTCCAGCATATCAAATAGCTTCTGTTTAATAGCCGGCTTTAGCAGGCCTTGTGGCAAACCTTGCAAACTTAAGATAAATTTTGTGTTTTTTGTCATAACAAATTAGATTGTTTATGGCCGGCCAAAAGGATCCCTTCAAATATTATTTTCTTAATGAATAATTATGCAAACTGATGACGGGGAGAAAGAAAACTAAAGAAAGATAACCTGAAGTAGAGTAAAGAACACAGTATAGCTTGAAAAACTTGTGGTTATTTTTGTAATTTACAAGGAAACAAAATAAATTGCCGCTTAAAATAATTGATTGGAAATATATTTCACTTTTCAGTTTATTTTTAAGAAAATTTCTTACTTTTCATAGAGAAATATAGTAAAAATAAAATGCTGAACGCCTACTAGTTTATTTGCCATTTGAAGGCGACTTAAACTGTAGGTACCGCCACACATTGAATTCGAAACAAACCCCAGTCTGCCTAAGAGTACCCTGAGCCTACAATGCCCTATCAAAAAACCGATTATCATCTTGATAGTCTATTGCTTGACTCAGATCTCCTCTTATTTTAATTCCACAATTCTAAAATGTTGTGTTAAGCTTTAAAAACTTGAAAAAATTCCCTCATTTATCAACTTTTCATAATTATTTGCATTCCAGAAGTATCAATAATCCATTCCCTGCTATGATTTGTTACATTTAATTACAGTTTCTCTCATTTCAACAGTATCCTGGATAAAATTGCACACTCACTCTTCACCACCTACACACTCTGCATATATCATCAATGGTTTGAAAAATAAACACAGAAAAAATTGGGGCATAATTTTAGGCGGAACAAATTTGTCAACGACAAATTGAAAGAGTTTTACACACACACACACATGCATTACACTTACACGAACATAGCCAAGAATAGACAGACATACCACATGTAATCATGAGTATTAAATATCCGTTATATTTATCCGTTATAGAAAAAGCAAATGTTGAAAGTTTATACACTGTTTGTGTTGATTAAGTAAATACCTAAACACACACACACACACACACATCGGCACATGCATACATGAAGATACATACATATGAGAGGCATAAGCTACAGTTACATGCGAGAGTAAGAGAGCGAGAGACAGCATGAATTAAAACAAAAACCATGTCGAAGAAAATTCAACAAATTCTCGTCGCAATTACATGTTGATTTGATGGATGGTTGTCTAGCTGTTGGTTGTTTTTCTCTGTCTCTCTCTCTCTCTCTCTCTCTCTCTCTCTCTCTCTCTCTTTTCATCAATAATTTGATTAATGGATTTTGATTGATTTGCAATCTATAGACTTTAGGAAAAAATGTATATTAAAGGGAAGCTAGTAGAGACAGAGGTTGAGGGAATATGTTTAACAATTCATAAGCTTTAATGGAGAAAAAATATTTTTGGGGGAAAGTATGCTGCTGATCGCAATAATAAAAATCATGAATAATTTCCATTTTAAGTTGGGAAGTTATAGAGAGAAAAATAATTATGTAAGACACTCAGATATCGATCTGGGGGCTTACGTTAAGGAACAATCGCCTGGGTTCAAATCCCAGGTCAAACAAAAACGAAATATATTTCTTCGACGACTTCCTCTCAGCGGATTTCTAGCAAAAACTCTGAGAGCAAATGAAATTGCCATGAAAAGTTTAAAAAATAGTTCGGAGTCGACTTTAAACTGTAGGTCCCGCTACTCATGTATAAAATTAACGCACACAACATAAGTGGTGTGATGACCAATTATGTATGCCAAGGCACAGTGAAATCCTAGTTTTAAAGGTCTCTTGGCTATTTGCCCGTAGAAGCAGAATTCCGTGTGGATTGGTTCCCACACCTAAGTCAGTCTGCATTCTACCTTAAAACTATTTCTAGCTACTGTGACCGACTCAAAACTAGCCTGGAAAACATTAACCGCAATCAGGTAATGAATCCTTGCGTAATTCAATATTTTCTTTCCATGTTTAATTTTATAAAAGAAATTTCTTTCCGCCTGTATTGGACAAACAGCCTTACAAATAAACATAAAATAGCCCTAGTCTTACAAAAACTCCAGTTGTGTGGAAAATTTCTTGGAAAATTAATTTTATTTATCTTCCTTGTTACAACGCCTTAAAGTAGGCAAACATGTAAAATTATGTTTTAGAATTTCTTATTCGTTTATGTTGTAAGCATGGCTTTTAACTTCTAAAACAAAAAATTCTTAAAGATTTCAAATGAAAAATATTTTTATGCTCCCCTCAATGTGAAGCTATTTTCTGCTTAAGAAAAATTCTAATATTTTTGTCATGCAATGGCATGCCAATCATAGATTTTTTTTCCAAAGAATTCAATTAATTTTTGTTTAAATGCCACCCATTGCTTTAAGGTTGGCCAATCATTTCTTTTTTTTTTATTTTTTTTCTTCTGTTACTGTCACATATTTTTCTAATTTTTTTCCATTGCTTTCGTCTCTCAATAGCAAATTGCTTTCAATAAAAATGACATGACATGACCTTATAAGCCTTCAGAAGGGGCAAAAAAACGAAAACACCCGCACTTAAATTGTTATTGTTGCTGTATGAGTGTTTATGCTTTAATAATGGCCTCCTCTCTTAACACTCAGTTACTAATGGCGATAAATATGCCGCTCAATAGTTGAAAAACAAGAACAGAAACAAAAAAATAAAGCAAAACAACAACAATACCTATATGCCTAGTATGGTTATCGCACACTTATGTATGCACTTTAGTACAACATCACTACACAGGGCACATTTTTCTTTCATGGTTTAGGTGTGCAAAAA
>QOCX01000017.1:829976-840352 GCA_005959815.1 Sarcophaga bullata | reverse complement strand
TGGATATTAAAGAAATTCCCGTTTTTTTTTTTTTGTTTTTCTTCAGGGAATTTTTTTTTTCAATGTTTGTGTGTTTGTTGTTGTTTTATTCTATTGCAAAAAGAAAAAAGTGTTTCAAACAATTCTTATGACTTTCTTTGTTTTGATTTTGTGTTACAAACAAAAAAAATTCTTTCGAATAAAAGCTTTTGAAAATGTGGGTGAAAGCTTTATTGCTTGTAAAACCTGCGCAATTATAATCTCTCTCTCTCTCTTTTGTTTCCTTTAAAAAGGATAAAAGCTTTCTCTGTTAGATTTTTGCTTTACTCATGTCCTTGATAAAAATCCCATACAAAATAAAATTAATTCCTCAGATTTTTTCTTTTATTTTCCCTTTTGGTGTGTGTGTGTGTGTGTGTGTGTGTGAGTGTGTTCAATTAATTTTTAAAGCCTGGCAATGCTTTTGTCTTGTGTGTGTATTTTTTCGCCATGTGCCGGTATTTACATGTTGGTTTCTGCTAATACTACTGTATTGTATTGTATGTAAAGTTTTAATTGTTATTGTTGTTGTTGTTGTTGCTGCTTTAGCTGCCGCTAAAGCCGTTAGTCTTATGGCATTAAAAAAAAGTAAAGCAATGTACGCGTATTAAAACTGTTTTAGAAAGTTTTTCTCTACACATCCTACTCCCTCTCCCTCTCTCTCTCTCTCTTTCTCTCTCTCTATTACTCTTACTCCTTTGCATTGTGTTTTGCTTATAAATTAACAATGAGTGCGTGTAAGAGTTATAGAGAGTTATTAGTGTTGCAACAGTGAAGTTCAGCAAAATAGCACAACTTTATTTATTGATTCGCTTATGAAAAGATCAACTGGATACCATAGCGATCATTTAAATGGCAGATATAATAACTTTACTTTTGAAACCTATACCAGGATAAGCCTTTATAATTAAAGAGTCGGTCTTTCCATGACATTGACTTTTCTTATAAAAGATCTTGAGAGTATCGATTAACTCCGCTTTTCAGTTTTCATTGCCTTGTTACTTCATGTAGAGCCACATTAAGCATCCATGTTTTGTGATTTCTATTCCGGAAGCCGAGAAAAAAGCAAATTTGCTAGATTATTGACCCCCACTAAGTGTTTGTATTCATAAACGTACCCATAATCTCTTGTTTAAGTTTTCTTATAAGTTTCGTGTGTGTGTGTGTGTGTGAATGTGTGTCTACAAAACTTGTTTTATATTGTTGTATGCGTATGTGTTTGAAAATAAAAATTCATTTCCTCTAAGAGTTACACACCCACCTGTCGTCTGAGTTTTTATTTCAACTTTTTTAACGCACTTCTACCATACACTTCTACACACACCCACACTCTTATACTGTTTTATTGCGTATTGCGAACAAAGTTTGTTTTGATGTGAGTGGAGATGGGGAATATTAAAAAATATTTAAAATGTGAATGACTCTTAAAGTACTTACGGTATTCATAACGGTAATTAGTAGATACAAATTGAAATCGTTTAAACGATTAAAGACGGCGATATTTAAACATGTTTGGCAGTGGATAGACGCATAAGTGTGAGTGTGTGAGTGTATAAACAATATTGGGTGTTTGATGTTAAGTGTTTAATATTTTTGGGAGAGAGAGAGAGAGAGAGAGAGAGAGAGAGTGTGTTAGAAAGTATGCTAGAGAAAATGTTTAATAAAATTTTAAAGAGACTGTATTAAGCAGAGTATTTTAAAGAGCTTGTGTTTGTAAAAAATAAGAGAGTTCTGTGCTAAGCAAACGATGTCAATGAAATTGGTGATCGTGTAGGTATTTAGTAGAGTGAGAAAAAGAGTACAAACACAATTAAATTGAAATTTTAGAATTTTTAAATTGCGTTCAAAAGATTTTTTTCTTTAATTGAGGAGAAAGGAAGAAAATAAAAGAAAAGTAAGAAACAGTTCTAATGTTAGACTTAAGTCATGGCGTTCTCCAGTAAGATGACAAGCATTTAAGGTTTTAGAGACTATCCTTGCTTCACTTAACTCCCGTTTTATAGAACTTGGCCACCACGTAGGCTACATGCTAACCAGAGGCATAGAACTCTTACTTAAACTTCTAGTACAATGTAAATATTTTTTATTTCAATATTTTTTAAATCATTTTTGATCACATTGATTCTCAAAAATCTGTAATTTATTTTGTCTTATACAATACATGCTCTATCTCTCACTCTTTCTCTCTCTCTCTCTCTCACACAAAGGCATAAACTTTTAACGCACTCAATTGCACTCAAAAGAACGCACACAATATGAAGTAAATTTTTGTAAATTACAGTAAAATCTTCTTACATTGTGACTGGTCTTCACTCATTATAGTTGCTTTAAATACAAATAATTACGGAATAAACGCATACATGCACACATACGCAACCAAACATACATAAAGCAGCCATTAAGATGTAGTAGAAGAGAGAAAGCGACAGCTAAAGGCAAAGCATAACCGGTTTTAATATGTGCATGAGAGAAAAACAACAACAACAACTACAGAAACACGAGTATAAATAAATTAAAATGTCAGTATGTATAGGTAACAGTATAGTACTGCCATAGACGCTAAATGCAGGCATGTGCGTTACACAGCTTGAAGGTTTATGCGTGTGTGTGTAAGCACAGTGTAATGGTTGTTAATTTTTATTCTGATTATTTTCTTTTTTTTTTTTTTCTCTTCTCATAATGCTTATTGAGCGTTATTTTTGTTGATTCTTACGTTTACATTTTTTTTATTATTATTACGAGTGTGTTTGTGTATGTGTGTAAGTATGTGTGTTTTTTATGTGTATTGAAAAAACACCTGAGACTTGTGTCAGGGAAATCGTGTTGAATGCGTATGTTAAATATTTAATTATACTTCAGACTGCACAATACAATGTACGGAGGAAAAGAGAAGAGAAAAATAAGGTAGAAAATAGAGGAGTAAATGGAGTAGAGAGTAAAGCAGAGCAGAACAGTACAGGTTTTTATTTATGAATGCAAAATTTTATCTTTTGTTCAATCCTTAATTTATCTCTACCCTGTAATATTTGTTTTTCATTCTCTACACTCTTCTTTCTAACAGTTGTTTCTGTTTGTACTGGTTAAAGTTGTTGTTTTTTTTTTTGTATTTTCTTTCTTTTTTATTGGTCATTATAAAGGTTTAACCATTTTTCGGTTTCAAAAGCTAAGTTTCATCGAAAATCTTAAAGTTTTAGGCAAGCAAATATAAAATTATGCACCTGAAAGTAGGCAACATATTTTTTAAAAGGCTTTTTTGTAATATTTAAAGCTGTTTATCAATACAAAAAAATACAACAAAAAAGTGATTATTTTCAACACAATAAATTTATAAGCCTAAAAGTAGACTTTAATTTTTAAACTTTTACCTGAATAACAGCAATTTAACAGATATTTATTGAAATATAATACAGAAACTGTTATCGGGTTTTAAAAATGGCGCAAATTTTTGTAAAATATTGCATTATTCGCCCTAAAGCAGGCAACGCATTTTTCAATACAAACAAAGTTTTTTAAAGACTTTTGCAGTACTTAAACGATTTATTAATGATACGAATAATGTAACAGGTTAAAATTTGCACAAAAATAAAATCATTCTTCAAGTAATCAATTTAAAAGCCTAAAAGTAGACTATAATTTTTACGAATGTGGTTAAAACAGTAAATCTTAGATAGGGGTCCTATTGTCTAATAAGTATGCTGATAATGGCAACCGATGTTCGTTCAATATCACTACGGTTGTAATCAGTTTTAACTACTTGTACCCGTTTTGGGCTATTAAATAATTCCAAAGCCTTACCACAACGGCCAATTTTGAAACCTGTCAATGGATAACCCATTATTTTTTAACTGTCCTTGCAATAATGAATGCCTTGTGTGGCTGTTGCCTTAATATGTTCATGTTTTAAAGGTTTTTCTTATTGTTGTCATTGTGTTAATAATAAATACACACACATAGTGACACAATACTGTTATAATTAAAAGAAATATTGGCCAGAGTATCAAATTTTGTTCATTTTTTTTCGTAATTCTTCATTTAATGAAATTCATTTATTAATCGTTCTTTATTCATTCATTATTATTTAAATATTAAATGTATTTATGGTTGTGTGTGTAGGTGTATGTGGTTGTATTGCAAGTGTGTTGTAAGGACTCTTGTAAATTATTGAATATCTCTTAAAGGCTATTAAATTATTTATAATTGCATTCATTTTATAAATTTAATAACAGCCTTAAGATAGGCTTTTAAATGTTTTTTATTAATTAAACAAATAATGCGAGGTGATGCTTTAATAATACTTTTAGGGTCATAAAGACTCTATTTCGTACTAGATGTCGTTGAACAAACTATATCGGCTCATACTTATATGATTTTGTGTTTTAAATAAGACGTTAAGATTGAGCTGAGATTTGAACCACTGGCTCTGCTCTAATAAGCGAACAATACATAACTTTTGCGCTTAATTTCAGTTTTTTTGCACCTAAGAGTATACTTCATTTTTATAAAGTATATCGAAGGTTATGATCTTTCCTTTTCGGTTGCAAATTTATTGCAGGGTTGGTAGAGTTGCAGATTATAGTGCCTACTTCTAGGCATTTAATTATAAACGTGCCTCAGCTTAAATATGAAAAATAAATAATAACGACAATAATAGCAACATCAAAAACTATGGCAATAGAATTTTCTATAAAGAAAAATACATAACAAATCTGCTTGTTACTTATACCCAGGCAGGGTTATAAAATAAAATTCAAACTCCTCCCTCTCTCTCTCTCTCTCTCTCTCTTTCTTTCTTTATCCCACTTTCTGTTTTTTTTTATTGCTTTGTATACACTATGAAAGTATAGTGGCTGGCCAGCAATTTTTGTTTTTCAGTTTTAATTAAATTCCATAAAATTTAGTTTTCACACCTTTTTCACAAAACAACAACAACCACAACAACACCAAAGAGAAGCAACAACAATGTGAAGTAAAGGACATTAAAAAAATAGAAAGAGAAGCATTTTCCATCTAATTCCTATTTTTATTTGTGATTTTATGGTGAACATTTCAAAAAACTTTTAAATGGACAGCTATTTGTCCGGCTCTTTTAATTCTACAGACACACACACACACACACAGTCATGACCATTTGCACAACTACAGCAACAACTAGAAACTCATGACTTTAATTTACAATTCCCCCCATAGTTGTATTCTGTCTTCTTTCACTCTCCTCACCTCTTTTGCTTTAATGCTGGTGGCCATTAACATTTCATGATGATGGCAATTGTAGAAAAAAATCTCTTCTTCTCCCTTATTTTTTTTTTAAACAGGTTTTATAAGTTCACATGAGTGTATGTATGTGTGTGTATACGAGTAAACAGTTTATCATTGTTTGTATAGAGTATGTGTGTTTGTATCATATTTCCGTGACGTGCACTATAAAATCATTTTTTTTTTCTTTTTGTGACTCGAGTGCACTTTTCAAAAATTTTGTTTCTGTTATACAGTTATATGTTACAAATACCGTTACAGTTTTATTTGCAAAATTTATTTTCATTTCCTTATTACATTCACTCACCCTCTCTCGATCTCTCACTCAGTAATTCATTGAAATTTTTGTAGGTTTTATGGAATTTTTATTTTTTATTTTTAATCTTTCGTTATACTTTTTCCATTAAAATTAAAAAAAAAGTTGCATATTTTTCAGCGAAAATTTTTAAACGAATTCTATTGAAAGCAAGATAATCTTTGGAAATATTTTTTTATATTTATTGTCCTAATGCATTAGAGAGAGAGAGAGAAAGAGGGTCATCTATTTTTCCAGCCAATACCTCCAACGCCCTTAGCTCATAAAAAAATTCTGACTTAGTATACTGCATCTGCTTCTGGGAATACCAGCGAAAAGTACGAGATTTGTTCGGCGATCCCATCCATATTCCCCTTTACTATCACATAAAATACGGATAATGTTAATACATGTGTTCTTAAACTATACCTCATATCCAGAGCCTACTGACTAGACAGAAATCCTACCCGAATTCCTACCTCAAAAACAAATCCCATTCTTGAGCGGTGTTCCATAGTAGCCTAGAGATTCTGAATTCCCCTAAATGCTGCATAACATACTCAAACTGTTGCGAGTCTTACATGTCTATTCGTTAGCATCACTAGCTTTCTCTCTCCCTCACTCGCCAGTGCATCAGCGAACTCTTATTTTATATATAAGCCCTAAAAGTATGCAGTTATCTTATAGGAAAAGAATTTATCCATTTGAATTAAAATATTCTTCAATATAAAGGCATCCTAAAAGTATGCAGCATTTTTACATAATTTAAACAGGTTTTCAGTGTTTTTCTTTCACTCTTAAAGTATGCAACATTTATGTAAAAGCTTACTTAAAGCCTTAAAATATGCAATAAATTGCCTTTATTAATAAATTGGTTTCTATTACAAACAAACAATTTTTCGGTGTGTTTTTCAAGTGCTACCATCGAGATAAATACCCGTATTTGTTTAATTATTTATAAGAAGAAAATAAGAGCATTAAATAAATTATTTGGAAGCTGTGATAAACTTGTCAAAAACAATTCAATTGCATTACAAACTAACAACTTCCCCAGAGAACACTGGCTGATGTTTTTCTGATGCCAGCATGTCTAGGGACATGAGAGAGCTACTAGAGACTTTTACACAAAATAAATTTACAAAATATAAGCAACAGAAGAAGAAGAAATGAAAGACGAAACCGTGTCAAAGTTGATATCAAATTATTTTCTGTTTCTCCGTTTTCCTTTTTACGTTCTTTTTTCAGTTCTATGATTTCTTCTTTGAATTTCCTCTAATGTTTCGTTGCAAATAGTAATTTATCAATAAATGCTTAAAGAGTATAAAGGGAAAAGAGTTTTTAAAATAAAACCTGCACAAAAAACAAGAAAAAACACAAAAATAAATGAAAAGTGATAAATAGCTAAAGCATACTTTTGGGGGTTGTGTCAGGTAATATTAGAAAGTCCATGCATAATATGAAAACAAGCAGTTGCTTACTCTCGCTCACTCGCTCACTCTCTGTTTTTTTTTTTTTTTTTTTGGTGTCTTCTGTGGCTTTATAAAATATGTAAAGCATATTTAAAGGTGTTAAAAAGTAATTTGTTGCATAGAAATGAAAATCAACTTTAACCGCAAATTGTAATAAATATTTGAAGGAATTTTTTTCTCTCAAAATGTTTAAGAAAAAATTCAATTTAAGTTTATGGATCATAAGCAATTCTTAAATTATATTTGAAAAATATAAAGCATATGTTAAGGTGTTATATTAAGGTTGCGTTCAAATTAAGCAAATTTAAGTTCTGTAGAAATTAAAAAATTAATAAAATATCTAAAAGCTTTAACGTTTTGCCCGCCTTAACTTATGCCACAAAAAAATCGAATTTTATTTTAATAAAGCCAAGAAGTATTTCTTTGAAAGTCAACAAAAAATCATTTTCTTTTAAACTTTTAAACGTGCTTTTTGCTGATTCATTATGCTTAACGGCGTTTATAGAAAAAGCCAAAAAATTAAACGAGCAGCCAATAAGTATGGTTTGAAAATGAAAATAAATTTTGATTTAAATTTTTTAAATTTCATATAAGCATGCATGGTTTTAAAGATTAGACGTTTACCCAGAAGCACCAAGAAACGTTTATATTAATAGGTAGCCCAAAAGTAGGCTACAAAATTTAAAAAAAATCTAACAAATATTTTTAAATTCAACAAAAGAAAGGGAAGATATAGAAATGGTACGACATTTCTTATGCTTATGATATATTTAAGTCGTGTTCATTTCAAATCATTTTTAATACTTGATTTAAGAAGAATTACTTAAAGTGTTGCCTACTTAAGGGGTATCGAAATTTTAAATTTTAAATTTCCTTTTTTTATATTACAAGCTTTTTACTTCCAAAGAAAGAAATACTTTTGATTTCAAAAATTCTATTGCTTGGTAAATAAATCTTAAAACAATGAAACAAATTTGTTTAAGGCCTTGCAAATTATCAGTAAGTATAAAGCTCATAAGGTATGGGTTGAAGACCTTAGTATGCTTTAAAGTATGAATTTAATAAAAAGGAATAAAAGGAATAAAATCCTTCCCTGTCTCTGTTGCAATAGCTCCCGATATTTTAATTTTATTTCCTATCAATTCCTAAATATGTTGCCTATTTTTTGGCTGATAAAAATATTACATGCTTATTTAAATATTGAGTAAATAAAATATTAAAATTAATCCTCATACATAAATACTGGCTGGCAATTTAAATACTCGATAGCTGATAACTAAACAACAACATGTCATAATTTTAATTAATCCTTAGGAAAAAAAAATACAACAACAACAACAACAACAACTACATCATTCAAAATAAGAATTTATCTCGTATATTTTTTTTTTTGCATTTTTATTTGTAAAAAAATTTTGCAAAATAAGCTTAAAATGCAAACACAAATTTAAATGCAAAATTATTACAATGCCCAGCAAGCTTAAACGTGTGTATGAGTGATATTATTGAGTATTAAAATGCGCTTCATTGATTACCAGCTACAACCAGCCAATGATTAAATATGAATGTGTGAGTAGGTACGTGTAGTGTTACAATTATAGAGAAGGAAGGGAAAAGCGAAAGAGAGAGAGAGAGAGAGAGAGGGAGAAATTGCAAATAGGCTAATGAATAAACTGTGACATGTAGAACTAAAATGCCTTTACGTTAGCAAGTAAGTGTGCCAGTGTAAGGGTGAGTGCTTGTGTGGGTGTAGTTTACTTGGGGAATTTATGAAGAGTGACAATTAAAGCCACTCATACAAATTGTCATTTTCATTTGCAAATATTTAATAATACAGCCACAGTTATAACAATAACAACAACAACAACAACAACAACAGCTAGAAATATTAATGAGTGTACATGCACACATACATACATGTTTATGTACATATACACTGATTAAACTAAATGAGCATAAAAAAACTTTTTTTGTTTTTGTTTTTTGTTCTCATTATCATTGTCTAATAATGACAGCAACAAAAACAAAAAAATATAATTTCAAATAAAAAAAAAGTACGTGAGATAAAGAGAGAAAGAGAGAGAGAGAGAGAGAAAGAAGAGTAAGAGTACGACAGTGTGAGACTGCAAAAGTATTGATGTAACAATGATTTGTTACAATTTCTCTTATAAAATATTATTTTTTTCATTCATGATTCTTGTTGTTGTTGTTGTTGTTGTGTGTGTGTTAGTTTTTTATATTGACTTATTCATAAAGTAACTTGTAATTCCAAATATTTGTTTTTGTATTTGTATCTACTATAAACACATACACACATACAAACTCTAATAAAGATCCAACAAACATGGCAGTCAGTATGATTTCAAATTGAATATGATGTGCAGAGAGTTTTTGTTTATGTGTGTTTGTGTGTGTGTGTGTTAAAAAAAAACAAATACAACAAATTACAACAATAGCAACACGATATAACAATAAACTGTTATATTTGATATAAACATGTCATATATTTTGCATTTTCATTTCCATTTTATTTTAAAACAAATTTTTTTCTTTTCTTTTTTTTCATTTTTTGTTGTTATTCTGACAAACATTTTTCTGTATACAATATTAGCAAGGGGGAAAAAGTTAATTCGTAACTATTGCGAGTGATTAAAGTCGCCGTAATCTAGTAGTTAGTGTATTGAACCACCTTAGCCCAGAAAACGATTCCTTGAGTAACTGCCCTTCAGCAGTTTCTGTTGTTCGAAGTCCACAATTAAACTGTAGCTTCCGCCACTCATGAATCAAATTAACACACACAGCAAGAGTGATGTGAGAAACAAAATTGTAAACCTGACTAAAGGGTTGTAATGACCAACGAAGTAAGTAAATAAGATTGCAGTTTCTCTTACCCAAACTGATAAAATAAATATGAAAAATATATATGAGTTTGCATATGTGTGTGTGTGTGTATATGAGTTGTTTGTATTAATGCAAGGATGTGCCTTTCATTTCAATTTCATTTAAAATTCTATTGTTTGCCACTATGTGTGTATGAGGGAAAACATCACAATATCCTCCGTCTTAAACATGCATTTTAACACCCATTTTCGTTACAACACAGTAACTCTAGTTGATATTTTAAATTTATTTCAAATAAATAATAAAAAAGATTCTCGAAATTATTTTCGAAATGCTTGAATAAACAACGAAATTATTATTTGGAAGGACACACAAAGAAAAAAACCAAAAAAAAAACCCAATAACTGACTTCAATTGATATGCAGGAACAATTTGAAAATTTATTTATTTCGATGCAGACAATTACAGGCGGGAATGTAATAAAAACAGAATTAAAATAA
>QOCX01000017.1:815319-827900 GCA_005959815.1 Sarcophaga bullata | reverse complement strand
AGAGAGAGAGAGAGAGAGAGAGAGAGAGAGAGAGAGAGAGAGCGAAAGAGAGCGAGGGAAATAAAATAGCAACACAACACTAGAATTGTGGCTGATTATGCTTTATAACCGTAAAAATGCCATAAAATTCCCACCCATAGAAAACCATTTCTCTTGTAGAAAACATTACAACAACAACATTAATATGATTAAACTACACACTGGCCCTTTAAAAAATCTGCCAAAAAAAAAGCACACTCTAACATACCAAAAAACCACTTAAATTTATACACGATACGGGCAACATCGGCATTCCTATAGATTCGTTATTAAATGTTACTCTCCACTCGTCTTTTTTCCCCTTTTTCTCTCTCTCTCCCTCTCTTTCTTTTTTATGTTTAAAGACCCAATGTATGTATTTGTTTCTTTTGTAGCTGTGGTTAGAAGGCCATAAATTTTAATCACCGCTTATGGTATAATTTTCTGTTGGTAATTGTTGTCAGTCTATGTCAGTCAGTCAGTCAGTCAGTCAGTCAGTCATACGTACACTCACAGTAAGTAGGTCTATAGAGTAAAACAAAAATAAAATAAAAGAAAAAAAAATACGAAAATTACTCTCTTTCATATAACCCAGCAACAATAACGTTATGAATGTGCACACACACTCACTCACTCAAACACACACACATATTCTTTCAATAGAATAGAGAGCGAAACATTGCAATACGCACTCAAAAATTCACGTTATTGTTATTGTATCACATGAAATGAAGAGCATTTTTGTAACACTGTATAAAGCGATACAATAACATTAAAGTCAGGCAGAAATAATGGTACCAGAGAGAGAGAGAGATACAAAGAGCAAGAGACAATGTAATAATATTGGTATGAGTGTCAAAAGGTATGAATGCTGTGTTATTGGTAATGAATTGTATATTGAAAACGAAGCATATTGTAAAGAAGATAAAAAAGAATACGCAATAATTTTCATGTTCATTTTAACATCAATTGAGCATGAGGTAGACAGACAAATACCTACTCATCTCTAACAATGAAAAATACAAAATAGAAATACAAAAGAGGAGCATTTTTAATTGTGCAAATAAAATTGAGAATTAAAAATAATTTCTCTTCGATAACAATAATTTACTAACGATATCTCTTCGATAACAATAATTTTCTATCGACAACTCTTCGATAACAATAATTTACTAACGATATCTCTTCGATAACAATAATTTTCTATCGACAACTCTTCGATAACAATAATTTTCTAGCGATATCTCTTGGATAACAATAATTTTCTAACGATATCTCTTCGATAACAATAATTTTCTATCGATATCTCTTCGATAACAATAATTTTCTAATGATATCTCTTCGATAGCAATAATTTTCTAGCGATATCTCTTCGATAACAATAATTTTCTAGCGATATCTCTTTGATAACAATTAAAAACTTTAATAATTTTTAGATAACATAGTTCCTCCAAATATTTCCAACTGGAGAGCATTCAAAGGCGATCATTCCGGTATTAAATATGAATAGATTTTGGCTGTTTTGTCTTTTCCTTCCATGTTAGCATTACTGTCTGCTGTCCAGAATAAATAATAGTTTTAATAACACATGTGCTGCCACAGCGAATGAACATTTATTCGTTTATTTAAATAAATTATCGTTTATTCTAACAATAGCAACACAGTATAAAATATTTGATTGTCAAATGAATAATTTATTTTTAAAGCATACAAATAGGCGAAAATATTGCGAAACATTTTTATTGCCTTTATTTGAAAATGTTCACACACTAGTATAATGGAATGCTGATACTTTCACTGAAATACATGAAATCATAGAATTATAGTTCTTTTTCATAAATTTTTTTCTTAATTTTATTAAATTTAAGGCGTATTTAAACACCATAAGCCTTAAAATAGGCTACAATATTTTTTGTAAAGAAAAAAAAACGTATTTTTAAGCCATATTTTGGTTATGGGGGGTGTATGTAACATAAATAAACCCTCCTCCTTTTTAAAAACCGTTAAAATACAACAAAACACAACAATGACAGCAACAAATAAGGGATAGGCAATTTCACAAAACGAATGATTAATGATGGTGGTGAATAAAATTTTTTCTCTCTCACTTCTACACAAAGGGTAGGAGAAGTAAATTAATTCTTGAAAATGTTAAACGTTTGCAAATATTCGAATTGTTAGGATCCCCGCGGTTCTGTGGAATGGTTCCTATGTAAGAAATTATAATAAACGGAACATTACTATTTCACATACCAAGAATTGTCATTCGATAACTTTTGATCTGACAAACAATTCTATGAATGCCTATATTTTAGTAAGAGTGTACAATTTGTATCAGTATTCATTTGTACTTGTGTGTGAACATTTTCAAATAAAGGCAATAAAAATGTTTCTAAAAACTTTTGTCGCCTATTTGTATACTTTAAAAAGAAATTATTCATTTTATTGTGCATTGCTATTGTTAGAATAAACGATAATTTATTTAAATAAGCGAATAAATGTTCATTCGCTGTAGCAGAACATGTGTTATTTAAACTATTATTTATTCTGGATAGAAACGAGTGATGCTAACATCGAGGGAAAACATATACAGCTAAAGTCTATTCACTTTTAACACAGGAATAGTTTTCATTAAATGTTCTCAAGTTCTCAAAATCAAAACATTTTCGAAAATTATTCATATTGAAAAAATTATTGGTATCAGAAATTATCGATAGAAAATTGTAATCGAAAAATTAT
The DNA here is from genome assembly GCA_005959815.1 of Sarcophaga bullata. Taxonomy (NCBI): domain Eukaryota; kingdom Metazoa; phylum Arthropoda; class Insecta; order Diptera; family Sarcophagidae; genus Sarcophaga; species Sarcophaga bullata. The sequence goes on along the minus strand of QOCX01000017.1, from coordinate 825,143 downwards.
AGTCATCGAAAAATGATCGATAGAATTAGATAGAATTATAGTTATCGCAAAATTATCGATACAAAATTGTAGGTATCAAAAAATTATCAATAGAAAATTATTGTTATCGATAAGTATTCTATACAAAATTGTTGTTATCGACAAGTATTTCATACAAAATTATTGTTATCGATAAGTATTCTAGAGAAAATTATTGTTATCGGCAAGTTTCTATAGAAAATTGTTGTTATCGATAAGTATTCTTTAGAAAATTATTGTTGTCATTATATTATTTTCTGTAGAAAACTTATTGTTATCGAAATATTTGTTTAGAAAATTATTGTATTATAAAAACTAATTCGAAAGTTTTCTGTAGAAAATAATTGTTATCGAAAACTTTTCTATAGAAAATTATTGTTATCGAAAATTTTTTATAGAAATTTTCGCAAATATTATCGCAAAATTATTGATCGAAAAATTATCGATAGAAAATTATAGTTATCGAAATATTTTATATAGAAACTGGTTCGAAAATTTAATAAATAAGGCTTATTGTATAAAATGTTTGTTACAAGAAAAAAAACGCTTAATAAGCTTTACTATGTACAGGATATTTTACAAGAGAGACAAATTTAAAAGAAAAAAATTCATGTACACATCCGTTAACGGCTAAACGGAAATTAAAGTTGATTTCAATTTATAAAATATTGTTTGTGACAATACAAGTTTGTCCTCAGCAATATTTAGTTGCATATTTATAGGCAAACATGCATACATAGTACGAAGTCTTTATTATAAATATGAGCACATGCCGCTATAAAATGAGACTAAAATAACCGTGAATATAGTGAGTGTCTCTATCAAAAAAGTTTAAAATAGATTCTGTACAACACAATACAGGCATAAGCCAATAATATTTTATGAGAATAAAAAAGCACTTACGGTTCATTAAATATTTAATAGTGTTGCTGTCAGTTTCCTTTTTTTGTTGTTGTTGACAATTTAATTTTAAGCGTTCGTTAGGTAGTATTTAAAGGGAGGACACGTTTAAGAAAGATTTTGTAGCGTTGACACGTGAATTGCGGCAAAGTTTGTGTCGAGGGGTGTTGAAAGAAAAAATATATTCTCTAACGATAGAAATGTAGGTCCTAAATGGAAGTGATGTATTTTTTTATGGCACTTTGATTGTTACACCATGATACGGGAACAAATTAAATTAAATTGAAAACAAAAACAATTTGTTTGTGCACCTCACAAATTGCCTAAAAATATTCTACGAAAGCGTGAGCACCTCACAGTAGGCAATAGTATTGGAAATGTTTTAATGCAACAAATTAAATTTAAGAAATAAATACAATAATTCTCAAAGGGGTGTTAATAAACAGATTAAGTAGTTATTTCAACACTTTGTTGCCTACTTCTAGGTGCTATTAAAATTTTAAATGTTATCTTGTGAGCTCACCACACTTAAAGTTGTAAAATATTTGAATAATTTTATTAATAATCCTTTAAATTATGTACACGGCTTAGCTCCACCAGCATTGTTACTTTAATCCCACGCCAACGGTGTGCATAATTAAATGCATATTATGAATGCTTTGAAGCCTGTTGCATATTTTGCGAGAGGTGAGAAAAGGTATCGTTTTTACTTTCAATAAATTTGGGTCACAGATAAAGAAAATTATTGTTATCGAAATATGTTCCATGGAAGTTATGTTTTAATAGAAAATTATTTTTATCAATAAATTTTCCATATAAAATTATTGTTATCGATAACATTTCTTTAGAAAATTATTATTATCGATAGGGTTTCCATAAAACAATTATTATAATCGATAAATTTTCTACAGAAAATTATAGTTATCGATAGGTTTTCTGTAGAAAATTATTGTTATCGATAGGTTTTCTATACAAAATTATTGTTTCGATAGGTTTTCTACAGAATATTATTGTTATTGGCAGGGTTTTGTTTAAAAAATTATTGTTATCGATAATTTTTCTTTAGAAAATTACTGTTATCGATAGGTTTTCTATAGAAAATTATTGTTATCGATAGATTTTCTGTAGAAAATTATTGTTATCGATAGGTTTTCTATAGAAAATTATTGTTATCGATAGGTTTTCTATAGAAAATTATTGTTTCGAAAGGTTTTGCTATAGAATATTATTGTTATCGACAGGGTTTTGTATAAAAAAATATTGTTATCGATAATTTTTCTTTAGAAAATTACTGTTTCGATAGGCTTTCTATAGAAAATTATAGTTATCGATAACTTTTCTTTAGAAAATTATTATTATCAGTATAGGGTTTCCAAAGAAAATTTTTGTAATCGATAAATTTTCTATATAAAATTATTGTTATCAATAGGTTTTCTATAGAAAATTATTGTAATCGGTAAATTTTCTACATAAAATTATTGTATTCCTTAAGTTTTCTATAGAAAATTATAGTTATCGAAAAATTCCTAAGAATATAAAAATCTGTTTAAAAGAAATAAATTTTTTTTTTTTTTTGGAAAAGGTGCCAAAACTTAAATGACTGTGTGCTTTAACAACTTGATATGAAAAATCTGTTCACAGCCATCATAACGATCAATGGTTTATGCAAACTTATCAATTTGAAAGTGATAAAAAAAACGTTTTTCCTTTGAACACAAGCATGACTTGGTCACAAAAAAATGGCTTAAAAAACCATGTGACACTAACACTTAAGAGAGGTGGGGTTAAGTGGGTGAGTGATAAAAATCAAAAATATTCTGTTCGAAAATCTAAATTTCAAAAGAAAAAAGAAATTTTTTTTGGTACAGAAACTATATTTGAATGACCTTAGTAAACTTCTTAAGAACCACAATTTCTGGATTGTTTGTTGCTAGTTTTTATGGCGATTGTTAAACAAACAAAACCACTTAAAGTGGCCAGCATTTTAATATGGTATGAGCCACACACACACACTCACTTACTACACTTACAAACATCGTTGTGAACAAACAGTAATTTTTTTTTGTTCCTGTTCAGCTTTTATTATACGGTTCCCCTGTCAGTGTCTCTCTTACACTCTCTCCTGGCCATGGCTGTGTTAACCAGAATAGAATAGCTCAGCAGGAGAGTGGGAGTTCATGTTAAACTCGCGTGTGGTTTTTATTTTACTTTTCAAGTTCGTTACAAAAATAAACGCTGAAGGTTAAAATGCAAATTCCAAAAGAAACAGAAAAAAAAACAAACAAACAAAAAAAAGAACACGTTTTAACAAAAAACGAGAACAACAACAAGAACAACAATAACAAAAAAAATAACAACTATTTTAAATGAAATGAGCAGCTAAACAAACTGAACAAATACTTGGAAATTTTTTTATGAAATGTTGAGAAGAGAATCAAACAAAAAAAAGTAAAACAACTACGAGACGAAGAATAAGAAGGAGAAGGAGAATAGAGCAACAAAATGTGTGAGTAAAATATTTAAAAATAATAGTTTAAAAAGTAAAATAAATAAATAAGGAAATTAGTGAGTAAATGAATGAATAAATGATTGAAAAAGAAACAGAAAAATAAGAACAAGTCAAAAGGGTTTTGCGTTTCAAAAGCTCTTGCAAATCCGTTGCAGTAATTCATGCTTTAAATATGCATTTGAGTACCTTAAAGTATGAGGAATATTTAATTCATTACTACAGGTTAGCATGCGATATAGTAGAGAGCATCTTAAGTCAAGTTTCATTTCACTTAAGAAGTGTTTGAAATTATTATATGCAGGCATACTGTTTTTGTGTTTCCTAGTCTCTAGTCTAGAGAGAGAGCAAGTGCACTCCCGCCTTAGGTAGCAAAAGCCATAGAGGGAACAGCCTACATGATTATTGCTCATGCAGACGATATGTGGTAGTAGAAACTACAAGAAAAAAATCGTAATTTTCCTTCGGAACGGGAGTCGCCGTAGTCTAGTGGGTAGTATGTTGGCTTATTAGACGAAAGGCCAGGGTTCGAATCCCCGCAGACATCAAAAACGAAATATAAAAAAATATTTCTTCGACGGCTTCCTCTCAGCAGATTTCTGGCAAAAACTCTGATAGTAAATAAAATTGCCATGAAAAGTTTCTCAAAAAAATCTGTCGTTCGGTGTCGACTTTAAACTGTAGGTCCCTCCACTCATGTATAAAATTAACACACACAACATAATTGGTGTGAGAAGCTAGACCGTAATCCTGACTGAGGGGTTGTATTGGCCAATTATGTATGTATGTATGTAAGTGACGGGAGCTACAATTGAAACGACGACTCCATACGACAGATTTGCGAGAAACTTTTCATGGTAATTTTATTTATTTTCTGAGTTTTTGTCAAAAAAAAACTGCCGAGAGGTAGTTTTCCGAATAAAATATTTTCTTAAAATTTAATTTTGTTCGACATGTCTGAAGTGGGGCTTGAACCACAGACTCATATCTAATCAGTCAACACAGATTTATGTATTAAAGTACCGTAGAAAATGCAATGCCTCCTGGATCCTCCGTATACCAGCAATAGGGCACATCAAGATCCTTAGTCAATCGATTAAAAGTCTTTATTTGTAAAGCAAAGCAATAATCGTGGATTAATCTCTCGCAGGAGAGTAGCATTTAATTACTTTTCAATTTCGCAAAAATGCATCGCTTTTTTATGAGTTCCTTGATCGCAATTCATTCAGGTCCCTTAGGACTTATAAAGAGCATCAGTTTTGTCTCTTAAATTTTAAGATGGATTTGGATTAGTTTGTTAAAAAAATGTTTATGGTCTTACTCCACACCATTACTTCATTACTCTTACGCCATTGGCCTAAAAAGTACGTTTTTCCATTTATACTGTGTTCTTAAGAATTTAATTACGTGGCTATACCTAAGGATATGTTAACAGGACATATCGAAATAAATGTCAAGTCAGTTGCTATAGTTTTGACCTTTAATTTGTATTTATTAAGGCCGTCTATTGATAAAATAGAAAAAACAATTGAATTCTCTTCAACAAACTTAACATTTTAAATTTTCTTAATAAGTATTGGTTCTATGGTGCAATAGAACTTAAACTGTTTCCTGACACCATGTGGACATGTAAACCTTTAAGAAAATAAAAGAAAGTGTAACGGAAGAAATAAGACAGAATACGGAAATATATTTCGTTCTTTCTCTTTCTTGTATGTATATGTGTGTGTGAAGCAATAACACAGTAATAATCTATAAACATTTGTTATTTCCAAACGACATGCCATGACCATAAAACTTGAAAATGCAAAAATGTCGAGGAAATATTTTTCAAACACTTACACTACCCAACACTAAAGCAAGCCTTAAAGAAGCAGAAAGAGGGATAGAGGGAGAGAGAGAGAGAGAGAGTGAGAGAAAGAGCAGTAGTAATATTCTAACAATGTAATGAATTTCTTATTCTTATTTTCTTGCATATGGGCATGGAAATATGGTCAATAACTCTTGTTTAGCATACTACTATACAATCTAACAAAAAACATTTACACACATGCATGCACACACACACACATACATTTACTTACAGCTCAAAATACCACACCGTTCCGCATTCAGTACAGTTCAATGTCAATGTGTACAATTGTCCGAAGAACTATAAAGGAAAGTAAAAGGAAAGGAAAGGAAAGTAAAATACACCCAGAATACAGTGGCCAAAGTCTATTGCTGCTTATTTACATAAACATTAGAGTTCATAAGAGTGTTTCTTTACCTTTCTCTCTCTCACTCTCATTCTCTTGTGCTACTGTGTTGTTTTTGTGAATGCATTTTGTTATTATAATTTAAAAACTTGTTTTTGTATGAATAAGTATTTGCATGTTTCATGTTACCTTACCCTCATACAGGGTTGAGTTGAAGAACATTTTCTTGCAAATTATTATTCAAACAATGTTTACTTCCTCTCTCTTTCTCTTTCTCTCTCTTAAGTTAAAGGCATTGTAGAAGAATATGAAATTATTTAAGCTTTGACTTGACTGTGTGTTGAAATTTTATGAGCAACAATAAACTGCCAAAGAAAAACACAATTTTGTGGAAACTTGTTGCAACTTCGTTAGTGCAATAACAACAATTTGGCTTTAATGTCTATTATTGTTGTTAGTTTTGTTAGTAACGCCTGTATAAATAAGGAAATATGCAATTAATTTATTATAAATGACAGCATATGAGCTGTGACAATATCAGATTTTTTTTAGAGAAAAAGTGCCAATAACCGTAAAAGAGAGGCGGTAAAGAGAAACAAATTTTAAGAATTTTTGAAATTTAAGACCATTGAAGGGTTCATGATTTGTAATTTCATAAATCTATTTCTCTACAAAACCGATAACTTTTGAAATAAATGTACTGTTGAAATAATCTCTCATAGAAAGGTCTGATTACGTTGAATATGTGGTACTCCATTGTACGAACAGTTTCTTAAGTCGCAATTGTATGCGAAACAGCTATGAATTAGAGAGAGTCATAAAAAATTTGACATTTCGCATGCGATCCACTTATAATGATGTGGCCGAATTTGAAACCCAAATTGTGCTTTAGTAATTTATTGAAAAAAATGTTTGTTATCGATAAGTTTTGTAAATAAAATATTTCTTTCTACTAAATTTGGTAAAAAAATATGTTATGGCGACTTTTATAATAAAATTAAAGTTATATTGTTATTGAACAATTACTATCGAAAAAGTGTTATTGAAAAATTGTTATCGAACAACTGTTATCGAAAAATTGTTATTGAAAAATTGTTATCGAAAAATTTTTTATAGAAAAATTGTTATCGTAAAATTTCTTATAGAAAAATTTTTATCGAAAAATTTTCTATAGAAAAATTGTTATCGAAATAATTTCTATAGAAAAAATAATATCGAAAAATTTTCTATAGAAAAATTAATATCGAAAAATTTTCTGTAGAAAAATTAATATCGATAGTTTTAATATCGAAAATTAATATCGAAAAATTTTTTATAGATAAATTGTTATCGAAAAATTTTCTGTAGAAAAATTGTTATCGAATAATTTTCTCAACAAATTTGTTAATTTTATATAAATTCGTTATCGAAAATCTATATTTATGGAAATTTTTGTTATCGATAAAATGTATAAAGAAAAAATCTTTTCAATCCAATTAATACAACAAAAAAGCTTGCCAAAGATACTGAGAGTAGAAAGAAGAAGTGAAATTATCTTTAAATTTTTCAATTTTCTTTCCAAAAAAAAATAATAATAAAATTCCAACATTTCCATAAGTTTTTACCATTAATTTTTTCTGTTCTCTTTTTTGGTTTTTCATAGTGTTTTGTTGTCAACACAAGAGAACTTTAAAAATTATTAGAGTTTTTATTTTCTATGGCTGTGGCCTAGACACTGGCTTGTGTCATTAAATGCTCGTACTGCACGGAGATAGTTGGTATGGAAAGAATGAAAATGAAATCTTTCATAATTAAATTCTAAGCCAATTAAATTTAAAAACTTCTTCTTCCTCTTCTATCTGGTTTTTACACCAACCTTAAGCCTTTATTAAAAATAGTTTTAAAACTTTCGAATTTTTGAGAAAAATTCGTTATACAGCAGATGACTTTTTGCGTTACTCATTTTCATTTTTCTTTTTGTGGGGTTTTTTTCATTAAAAACTTTAAATATTTACTTGTGAGTGTGTATGGTAAGTATACCTGACCTCAAGTTTAAATGTTACTCTTGCATTTTCCATGAGAGTTCTTATTTTCATTTTTCCGGTTTTTTTTTTCTTCCTATTTGTGTTTGTTTGTTGTTGTTGTTGTTGCAGTTTTTGTTATAAATTTTTAAAACCATATTTACATGCATTTTGTTTAAATACATGACTTTTGAAAGTGTACGTGTACGTGTACGTATACATGCATGTGAGAGAGTAAGAGAGAGTGAGACTTGCAAAACTAGTAATTGCATGAGCTTTAACAGCAATTAAAAGGAGCAAAAAAAATTTTTGTTGGCCCCTAAAAGTATGCCACACAATATATGTGTATGTTTTCTTTTTTTTGTTTGTCTAATTTTGTTTGTTTAGCAAAAAAGCTACAATAACCTTAAAATTTACAAAATTTTCTGTTAAATTAAAAGCACATGACTTTACCTTCACTTTTTTTTATTTGTTGTTTTTATTATATTGGGAGCCAACAAAAATAAACTGGATTTTGTTAAAGACTTTCGTTTATCCAATTAAAAATTTTTTTAAATTTAAAAATTTCTTTGAACAAATTTTAAAGAGATGTGAATATTTTATCTAACATTTGTTAATCGATAAACATTTGTACATGAAATATATGATAAAATTCTTAACAGTTTGCTACTTAATAAAAAAAAATAGTTATTTTCTAATTTATAAAAAATTATCGATAATTTTATTTTTCTATAAAAAATTATCGATAAAAAATAATCGATAGATTTTTTTAATATATTTTAAGAAAATAAAGAAATTCTCTACTGGAAAATATCTCATGAAATTATAAAATTTGTTGAGTAAGGAATTTATCGATAAATTTCTTTTATCGATAAATCTTTTTTCGATAAAAATTTTTTGAAAATATATATTATGAATAGAATTTTTAACGATAACTGAGTCATGGTTAACACACAATTTACAACAATTTTCGACTAAAATGTTTTCAAATAAAATCATTAGAAAAAATTCCCACGCATGGGAAAATTTCCACACACAACTTTAAATTTACGTCTTCTAAGGAACACTGCAACATTTGTCAGTTGTTTACCAACAACCAGTAGCATGGAAAACTGTTGCTAAACAAATGTTAACAGCTTTTCGTTTTTTTTTTCGTTTCTCTTACTCTCTATTTCTCTTTCTATTTGTTTAAATTAGTTTTAATAAGTGAATAACACTCTTAATCTCCTGTTCTCTGAATAAATCTTATTATAAAATATTAGAAAAAAAATTACCAGCAACAGCAGACTCAATCACATTCTTGTGGGTAAGGCAGAGCACTATAGAGATCATGATTTTTTTTTAATTTTACTTTTGGAAACATTATAAAGAGCAGCAACATAAGTGAAGAAAAAAATATTTTCAAGTGTTTAATTTCTTTTTAATTCATTTTTTAATTAAATTTGATTTTTTATTAAAAAAAAATTTTAAGAACAATGAATAAAGAATTTACTCTGCTTTCTAAACATAAAATTTCTTTGTAATCCCAATAAATTGTTGTCATTACCTGCCCAATTAATGATTTTGTGGCATATGGACAGAGCAAGAATATATAGTGGGACAGGACCTGCTGCTATTTCAGAGTAAAATATTCTAATCGCATGGGAACACTCATGTGTATCTTCCAAACGGAAGTCTATGCTTAAGTCAACGTGTACAGAAAGTGCAAAGGTCAAGACTATTTGACAAGCAGATCATCATCCGAGCAGTTGTCTTATATGAAGTTATTCGAGAACTGGGGGGGAGAAAATAGGGTTCAGTTCTGCTGAACATTTGAGGAGAGACATTCATGAACAATTTTATTTATTCTTCAGAGTCATTCACCAGAAGACTGCTCAGAGAAAGTCGCCCAAAGAAATATTTTTTTCATATTTCGCTTTATTTAAGATGCCTTAAACTTTAAGCCCTCACACTACCTACACTACTATATCGGATTTTTAACCTGCCTAGTAACAGGGCTTTGAAATACCGAAACTTTTTCAACTTCCCTCGTACACTTATATGTTGTAAACTGACAATAAATTTTCAAAATAAATAACATCCAGCCTTTCGATCAATGTGTGTCAACTATTGCAACGATTCAATACCACAACTTCAGTTACTTGCAACCAATCTATGCCGGATAAACTGCACTCTAATAAACCACAAAAAATTTCCACTGCC
>QOCX01000017.1:746824-815313 GCA_005959815.1 Sarcophaga bullata | reverse complement strand
TTTACTCACTTCCTCATTACTTCTAAGAAATTTAGCTTTTTTTTCTTCTTTTCTGTGAAATTATGTCCGAAAAAAGTTTCAATTTTTTTGGAATTTTTTTAATACGATATATTAAGCGATTTAATCTGCAGCAAAGTCATGTTAGTTTTCCATGGAGTCAGGCGCACAATTTAAAATGATTTATGAATGCCTGTTATAACAATTAATGAATAAGACTGGATCTCAATTTCATAATTTCGCCTATATTTGATCATAAATATTACATTTTTTTTAGTTTATTAGATATGAAGAAACGAAATTGATTGTCCCAAAAGGGTCTTCAAAAAAGAGGCGTATTTACAGGAGAAAAAAATCAAAAATATTTTTTTTTTTTTGGGTATCTTTCCCCTTAATTTTTTCGTTATTTCTGCGACATTAACATGCTAAAGTAATGCTCTTCTATAATCCCTATTTACCTTTGTTATTCTTCACATGGCTTCCATTTATTTTCCCTGCTTTTGTGCCACCCTTTAACAATCTCCCAAATCATGTGGAATTTCTTCAGTTTGCCGTACCACATGAAAGAAATTTTTTATAACCAAATTTGGTATGCAAACTAACTGGCTTGATTCATTATAACTGTTCTCTTGATGCAGTTATACTAACATACGCACACATCCATAAATAAAGTTTTAACCGTTCAACAGGAAATAATAGAAGTGAGCGTTAAAAGCCATCTTCATTACTGAAAACACAAATCAGCAGCAGTTCAGCAACTTTTTGGAATTTATTTTTCACACACTTTCATTAAAAAGCTAAAGGGGCGTATGAAGAGTCAACAATATTGTTAAAATATTAAAAACTTGTAATGCGAAAAGAGTTTTGAATGGCAACAAAATTTGTGTTCGTTTCCTACATACAACCTTACTTCCTTCCAGACTAACGGCTCTTATATGCGGAGTTCTCGAAGTCTATAAATACGGTGTATAACATCATCCTACTGAATGTCTGTTTATTTAGGCGATAACGGAACTATAGGATTGCAATTCAGATTGTTCTTGCCTTAAAGTAGGCGTCCCCCCTTTTAGCAGCTATTCAGCTAAACCACCATTATGTAGTAAGTAATGTGCTGACTTATTAGAGAAGAGCTTTCTTACTGATGCTATCCAACCATCTATGTTTTTACAGAGAAGCACACCACTTCTTTGCTCTATCTTGTTCGTGAAGACATGCCTGTATTCATATTTAGGCACCATGAGTTCCTCCTCACCTTAGGACAAAATGATTGGAGTTAATTGGACCTTTTATTGCAGAATTGTTAAACTCCTAAGGTAATAAATATATACACGTTGACATAGCCACATAAATTAAATATTTTTCTTAGCGTGACAACTCCAGCAGCCTACGGTGCACTTTGATTAACTGTAAATAATCGTTTTTAATTTATTTCTCCATTATCACGTTAAGCGATTAGAAGTTTCAAGCACCTGTAACAAACAAACAGGTTCGCATGCATAATTTCTTCGGTAATTTTCATTAAAGCATTTTCATTAGAGATGGGTAAGTGAGTATCAAATGAGTGGTCATCGTAACACGGTGGAAATAGAACATACAGACGCTTAAAGGCATTGGAGCTACATAGTAAGGCCTTAGACTTCAGATAAAATAAACTTGTATCCAGATGAGTGAGGGGTAAATTTGCCTCTTACAATCCTTAAGCGTCCTGAATGACTTCACTTTTCAGTTCAGAAATACCCTTTAATCTCAGGCCACTAGGAAAACATTTCTTCCCAATGTGAGTCACGGCATGTCAGACATGTTACACAGAGGCATTAGTGTTCCGTTTGCCACAGTTAAACTGCTTATTTTCTGGTCATTAAGTGCAGAACTGTCTTTTGAATCACTTCAATACACCACATAACATATGGCGTTATTTTTTTAAAGCATTCACACTCTGTTTTGTCACCGTGACTGTTAAAAAGAACTCATACTTCATCATACAAACAGTCAGAGTGACTAAATGAATATTTTCTCTGTTATAACTTGTTTTTTTCAGCGGTGAATTCTTTTTTAAATTAAAACTGCAAAGTATTCTTTAAAAATCATTTCATAATTGTACAGTGACTAGCCAACTTGTCACTTGCTTAACATCATCAACTTTAAAACAAACAAAAAATATTGAAAGAAACCTCATTTGATTGGAGTATTTTGGTTGGAAACTTGCTTTTCATTATTGTTTGCCAATAATGGTTGGTTGGTTGGCTAGTGTCAGCTATTAACGTTAAGAATCGTAATGTTTTAACTTTTTTTTAACAACTGGTTCTAGTTTCTGTATTTTTTTTAAGTTCCATGATCGTTGTGGCAGCCAGCAGCATGCGATAGAGAGACAGACAGTCATTTAAAACCAGCAAAAACCATTTAAAACAACTTATAACACCGTAACAGGTGAATAGTATTTATCAGTCAAGTTTAATTTAAACACACATACATCCGTGATGATGACAAGACGTGACTGGTTCTAATCTATTTGAGGCAAAAAAGTGCATTTCAAGCGAATAGATGAACTTGTGAAACTGCGATTGAAAAATAAAGCAACAAATAAATCACTAAAGTTGCCGTTGTCGTTGTAGTGTCGACAGGATCATGACACTTGAAATAATTTTCAAATAAGTTTTCCTATGAAATTGATTTAAATTTCAAAATTTCTAACACACGATTTAAGAAATTCATTAAGGGGTTGGTAGAGCCTCTTTTCAACTTGTTTTTAAGATAATTTTTTTTTTGCCCAACAACCAAATCGACTTTAAAACTTCAAACCTAGGACCAATCAAGTCCCATTTCATCTTTTTTTCTTTTTTGTGCCTAATGTAGCTGTAGCTTCCAAATAAGTTCCCTATTCAGTGTTATTCGGAGGCATGTAGACTCGGCAACATTTTTCTCAACATCTGTCATACAAAGTTGACTTTAAGGCTCGAACGCAGGACCAACCAAGTAAAACAGCAGCTTGCAAAATACTATTCCACTCAGAATGATATTCAAATATTTGACCACTGCCCTGGCAAGCATTTCAAAGCTGTGTATTCCCATTATGGTTAATGTTAACATAAAAGTTTTTGCAAGATTGATTGAAAATTCCGTTTTCCTGTTGCATTCCTATATTGTATATACAGTATCAGCTTCATGTTAACAGATCTTTGATTCTATAATGGTACACCATCTTGACTATATTCCTTAAAGGCAGTAACGTAGAGGTTATGGCCTGTAGGCTCTAAGTACACTTGTTCATAATTGGTACCCTCACTATATAGATGCTGTGATCGACTTTAAACTATAGGTCCCGCCGCACATGTATAAAATTAACGTACACAACATAAGTGGTGTGAGAAGCTAGGTGGTAATCCTGACTGAAGGGTTGTAATGACCAATTAGCTATGAACAGCTGCGGTCACAGAATAGCTATTTTCCTATTGCTAGACCCTTTTCGATATTTGCGCGTAAAATTCCCTTTTCCAGGACCTCAGTGTCTCTAAACGTATAGTGGTTTAACTTATTTATACGTAAAGTAAGGCTAATAATAATAACAACAACAATAATAATAATTTAAACACTTTTAAACACTTTTTTGTAACTGTTTTTTGCAACACTGTTGCAAAAAAAAAGCAGAAGCACAGAAAGATCAATTAACACAATAAAAACACATTTACTCTCATGAAATCTACCTCAAATATCTTTATTTAAATTCCTATGTATACGTTATAGGTAGGCAACTGAGAAGAGCATAAAAATTACACACACTTTTAGATATATTTTGTGGTTTCTCTCTATAATTTGTTGCTGAGAATTTTATTTTTGAAAAATTTTAATTTTTCACAGTAGCATAAACGAATAGCATGATTACTAATTACATACATTATACACACACGTACATGTCGTTGTATTTGCTAATTGCATTAAATAAACCCAAACATATGGGTTTAACTCTTAACAACAACAGGCATTTAATCAACAAAACCACAAAAGACATGTATGATGCTACGTGTTGTATATGTATGCATGTATGATACATGCTATATTTCTGTATAAAATACTAACCACTCACTCTCTATTTCTCTCTCTCTCTCTCTCTCTCTCTGACTGTCTTTCATACTCTGCCTGTGCCTGTGGCACTTCAATACACTTCAGCATGTAAAAAAAAAGTTTATTGAGCCCAAGGATATTGTATTTGCATTTTGCAATTTCTCTGGGTGTAACTGATGCTCTCTATAAACATGTTGCTGTATATGATTATAGTTGTTGTTGTTGTTATTATTGTTGTTGTTGTATAATTCATATGTTGCTAGATTCAATTTATTTACTGTATAAAACAGTGAGAACATATTTTTGCGTAAGTATGTGTGCGTAAGTGCATTTACTTGAACACTTTATAAATCAATTGCAAAAATTAATTGTGTATGCCTGACTATCTATCGTAGATTTCATTAATGATTCCAATTCATTTATTCATAATTTTCCCTCACTATCTCTCTCTCTCTCTCTCTACCGCATTCTCTCTATAGTTTGTGGTTTATTTCAAGTTTAAAACCTAATTATCAATGCGGTTATGGAGAATATATCAATTGTTTAATTTTTTGCCTCCGTTTTCTGATTGCGGAAAAAAATGTTGACGCGGCAAAAAAATGTTTAATTTTTTTAATTTAATTAAACAAAAATCAAATATTTTTTAAATACTTTTCTTTCACAGTGGCAACACCAATATTAAAAATATAAATATGGCAACACTAATTTTTGCTTACCTTTTAAATTGTAAAAACGGCGTTCCCCTTCAAAGGCAAGCTTCCTGCTGTGTTCTCGTATGCAGAATTTCATTTTTAGACAAATTATCTCAGAGATAGCAATTGGATCGTGAGAAAAATCCCTCAGCAATGTCGAAGCAATATGAGATTTGTTGTACCAATTGTGGTCACCAGTTTCCGTACAATAGTACCAATCCTGAAACGTAAGTGTTGATAATTAAAAGATTTATTCATTCATTCATAATCATAATGTGTTTTAATTGCATAGCTCTGCAGAAGGCCAGGCAAAAGAAAAAGCTGAAGGAGAAGTTATGGAGACTGCAAAGCCACTAGAAATAAATTCTACCGGTAAACTGCAGTTAAATAAATACAAGAACTATGAAAAAGAGTGTTCCAATGGAAACAACGAAAGCGATGATCATACTGCCATTGATAGTCAAGGACACCAGCACACAGCAGCAAAGGAACAACAAGAAATAAGTTTTAATACAGGCAACCTGGTTACAATTTGGAATTTTAAACCTTCGGCTTGGAATGCAAACAGCGATACTGCTAATGTTATTGACTTAGCGAAACGTATGGGTTTATTGCTAAGCCGTGATGACATCATAGATATGGACGTGTATAGAGAAAATCAAAATTCTTTTGTTTACGAAGTTTACTTTTGCTCCAAGGATGTGAAAGAAGCATTCCTAGCGAAAAGTTATATTTTAAAGGAATTTCCTGAAACCCAATCTATAACAATTTTTTAAAACGCCCGATTTTTCATCAATATTTTTATGCATATGCACAAACTTAAAGTTCAAAGTTCATTTTTTAATCTCCTTTTTATTTTTAAGTTTTTTATTACAACTTGAATTCATTGAATGTTTGTTTTGTTATCGATAAGTCTTTACTCCTGAATTTAATTTTCTTTTAGTATTCGTTTGAAATGAATTCAAATTTGATTTTTTTTTTTCAATAAAAATTATATTTTTTAATTTTTTAATAAACCTAGCTGTACTATCGACTTATTCATTGGGTTCGATATTTTTTTATTAAAAAAACTACTTTTAGTAGTCGATTATGGACACCATATTCATGTAAATGACATGGGTGCATCAACAATTGTCTTCCATTCTTCTTTTGTTTAAAACGATGTGTCGCAGATTATTGAAGAAAAAAGTTTCCGAAGATGAGAGTCACTCATGTAACAACAAAAAAATCCTTTCGATTAAAGTTATCAAACCATTTTCTATGTAACATTAAGTTATCGAAATAATTTTTTGTAGAAAATTGTCGATATCGTAAAACTTTGGGTAGAAAATAAAATTTCTCGAAATTGATTGTTATCTAATAATATTCTATAGAAATTACTATCGAAAACTTTTTTATGGAAAATCGAACATTTTTTAGAAAGCCGAAATATTTTCTAAAGAAAAATATTGTTATCGTAATATTTTTAATAGAGAAAAAAGTTATCGAAAAATTTCTTATAGAAAATTATTGTTATTGATAGATTTTTTATAGAAAATTATTGTCATTGAAAAATTTTATTAAAAAAACTGAACATTTATTAGAAAATCGAAATATTTTCTATAGAAAAGTATTGTTATCGAAAAATTTTAAATAGAGAAAAATTTTCTGTCTAAAGTTACTGTGATCGATGGGTTTTCTATAGAAAATTTTTGTTATCGATAGGTTTTCTGTGGAGCATTATTGTTATCGATAGGTTTTCTGCTGAAAATTATTGTCATCGATAGGTTTTCTATAGAAAATTATTGTTATCGATAGGTTTTCCATAGAAATTTATTGTTATAGATAGGTTTTCTATTTAAAATTATTGTTATCGATAAGTTTTCCGCAGAAAATTATTGGTATTGATAAGAATTCTATAGAAAATTATTGGTATCGATAAGTTTTCTATAGAAAAATGTATGTACTTATCGACAAATTTTCTAAAAGACACTAAAAATCTATTTTTAGAAACTAGAAAATTTTCTTAAAAGGATTATGAAATGAACTTGATGTAGGAATACCCTGTAGATTGTGCATTGCTGTTAACATGGGATTTCAGAAGAAAAGTTGTGCTCTCTTACTTCAAATGTGTCACAGTATTGTCAAATATTGATATTTTGTTGACACTACAAAATTCTTACGAATACTTACACATACGCACACAGAAAGATGTTTAAACACATGCTCTTACTTTCGGCTTTAAGTACAGAACGTACAGTAGCTACACATAATAAAGCTGTTTTAAAATAAATGATAAGTAGTGATAATACACACACACACACAGACAGATCTCTCTATCTCTCTCTCTCTCTCTATGTCTTACTATATGAAGAGCAAACGAAATAGAATTCCATTGAATGCAAAAGAAAAATAAATCACATACAAAGCAAGCAATGAGAGGAGAGTGTACAGAGTAGGTTATAAACAGTAATGGAAGGAAAACAATATGAGACAATTTAGTAAAAACGGAAATTGCCAGTTTAATGTGTCAAATGATATGTGCTGATATTTCCGTTAAAGAGACACAATTTCACTCATACATACATATGTACATATGCATACATTTATGTATGTATATGGATATGTATGTATGTGTGCATTTGAATTCAATTAAAAAAGAAAAAAACGTATTCTCTTTAACAATTGAGAGTAACAGGTAACTGTTAACAGATGACAGCTGAATTATTACTTATTTTTTCTGTGTACGTCTGTGTCTTCCCCCTCTCTTTATATAATATTTTAATATTTAATTTGAATTTTTGTTGTTATTGTTGTGTGTTGCGTTCGCTGTCAATAATCCTTTGGGATTTTTGCTGTTTAAGCAACCACGTAATGCTTGTAAATGTTTGTCATTGTAAAAATTGATTTGACTCTCAACCTTACTCTCTCTCTCACTCATTCTCTCTATCTTCTCCTCATTGTTGTTTTTGTGATTGTTATACAAAAGCAAGAGGGTTCTTAGTGTCTAACAAAAATAAAATAAAAAGAAACAGAAGTGAGAAACTAAGTTTAAAACAGCACGGAACATGTAAGTAGAAATAAAGGAAACTAGTCATAGAGTGCAAAGGACATGGACAATGGCGGAAGGGTAAGTTCTCTGTTATTCCATAGAAAATAACATTCTTAGTCTCGTCTAAGTAAATACGTCGAGTGTTGTAGTATGTGTGTAGAGTTGGTAAGTCGGGCCAATTTCTTAGGCATAGAAAGGTACATAAGAAGGAGATGACTGATACCCTTGCTAGACTGGGATCCAAAGATTCCTGGCAGTCTATCACTGATAGAAGAACAGGCTTGCTGTTGGGGTTTTTCGAAATTCAGCATGAGATTGGTGATAGGGTTTTTGATGGGACGTTGTAATGTTCGGTGGCTCAAAAAGATCTGAGAAAAATTCCAGACAAACTGCTACTGGGTATGTAGGGCACCTTCTATAAACTTATCAGCCCTTAGTTGAAGAAGTATGAATGAATTCGGAGATTTGAAATTGCTGTTGGCTATCGATATTTGGATTCCCTTGACGTTTGTAATGTGATGTACAGCTGGTTGAGAGAGTGTAGTTTCATACTCACGTAGGTTATTGATCTGTTTTTTGTTTCACGGCTTCTTATTTTTCTGCTTTCAATGTAGGGGATTAAAAAAAAGAAAATAAAAATGTGTTTGCATAGCTATTTAGTTGCCCAACGCTGTATTATTATTTACTGGTATTACACTATGAATAATAATATTGTAAACTTGTCAACCACATTACCATTACAATTCAACACACACACACACACACCCACAGTGCATACATACCAAAGAGCATATAAGACAGCCTGGGTGAAAGAGGGAGAGTATAAAGCATAGGAATTGTGAAGCATTTTAATACACACACACACACACACAAAGAATACTTAAACCAGGCTATAACAATACAATAGTGGGTAAAATGTTATTAAATACCAAAAACAAACTAAATGAGAGAAAGAGAGAGGGAGAGAGAGAGCGAGTGTGTGTTAGAGAGCTAAAGAGAGGAAATGCATAAAATGCTAAAGAAGACAAGGAAATCATTTGTAAAGGAAATAATATCAGGCTACTTTATTCTGTAATACTCTCTCTCTCTTTTTCATACTTATTGTTGTTACAACTACAATGGGTTCCATAACCCTGTATTATATATACATATATTATAACGGTATATTAAAGAGTAAGTTGAGAAGTAGTATAACGAAGTACAAAAGCAAGGAATTAACGTCATTGTAATAACAATGACTTTAAGTCACGATTTAACAATATTTCTTGGTATACTTTTTTTGCTTCTATTTGTTTTTGTTTTGCTAACGGTTTTTCTGTCTTGCATTTTTTTTTTTTTGTGTTTTATGGTTGATGTTGAGATTTCTTTGAGTGAGAAAGAGCGTTTTTTTTGTGCTTCTGCTGCTGTTTTTTGCCTTGACTTTAACATGACAAAAGAAAAATAATGTTTTCCTTAACTAATGTCTTGTAAAAATACGGAAAATTAATAAAAAAAAGAGAAGAAATAAGAAGGAAGAAAAAAAATTATAAAAGAAATCTTAAAGACATTAACGTAGATGCAAAAAATAAATAAAAAAATAAAAATGACAGTTTAGTGTTTAATTGTACAAAAAAAAATCTTTTTTTTTTTTTTGTATAACGGTTTATAATTGCTTTTTTATAATTTTTTCTATTTAAACGGAAATTGAATAAATTTCCCCTTTACCATAGAAATTTCAATTGAAAAAAAAATCATACTTTTTTGTATGTATGATTTCAATTTCAATTTATTATTATTTAATTGTTTGCAAAAATGTCGTATGATCTAATAATAATAATAATAACGTACGCAGTTATAATAATAAAATAATAAACAATTAAATTGTTTTTTGTATAAAACTGGTTTCAATTTTATGAATTATTTAATTTATTGCAATAAATTTTTTTATTTAATTTTCGTTTGTTAAAAAAAAAAGAAAGAAAACATGTTTCAAAAGAACTTAAGCGTGAAATAAAATTCATTCATAAATTATAGACAAAAATTTTAACTAAATAATACTCAGATTACATTATATAGGGTTCTCCATCTAGTGATTAACAATCAAAGAACACGTACAACTAGTTAAAAATTTGCTGGCCTATTCCCGTACATCTGTGGCTTAAGAGATCGCACGATCTCAATGGATAAAGTTCACATCATCCTTACGTTCGATGAGATAATAGTTCCATACAAATCATGTGCTTCCTTTAGAACTTGAAATATGAAAAACCATTTAAATGACACCAAAAAACTCTCATTTCATTACACTTTACAAAAGTTTAAAAAAAAATATTCTTTAAATGTTAAAGAAAACATAAAAAAAATTAAAACAAAAAAAAAAAAAACTTTTAACAAAAACAATAACAAAAAACCATCAAATAAATGTAAATAAAACTTTAATATTTAAACACACATAAAATAAATAAAACAACACATACATGCACACAGAAATTTTTATCACTCGTTTACCAATGTAACATAACAACAGTAATAATAACAACACGACGAAAGACAAAAAAGAAAAACAATTCTCTTCATTAGCATCGGAAATCCATTTATGGTTGACTACTCAACAACATTTATTCCCGTAAATTCATACACCAACAAACACAAACAAAATCCATACATACATACAAACATACATACATACATACATTGACTAAAAATAATAATGAAAACAACAATGGTTTATAATTTAAAAAAAACATCATTATTATGTTTTACAATTTAATTTATCACAATAAAAACAAAAACAATACATAATATTCTGTTATTCTCTTTATTTGTTTTTTTTTTTAGAAAGTGAATATCAATTGTGTCATTGAACACAGTTTGTAGTAGAAGAGAAAAAACAACAAAGTTGTTATTATTTTTTGCATAAAAACAAATAAACAAAAGCAAACAAAAAACCGTTAAAAATAAATCAAAATAAATTGCACGCCATATATGCTGTATTACTCATCAACTCCTTTACCTCTTTATCTTCTTCTTAGAGTGAAAAGGGTATGTGTACTCAGTTTCAGGTTGTTTACTTAAAATGCTGCCAAGTCATTTTTATTTACAATTACGGCTATATAATATTTTTTAAACCCTATAATCAAGGGAAAATTATAACGGAGGATAGGCCTATTATATATCCATCGTTTTGGCATATGGTTTGAGTAAGCACACTTAGGCTATGTAAGACCTATTGTAATACCACTTTTTGACATTTCCCTTATTCTTTAAAACATTTACAGCTTTTGATAGTTCGGCTTAGGCCACCAATGTCTATCGTCAATAGTTCACATGAATTATCCACGTAGTAAACATCAATATACCTATCTCTCCTGTAGCATAATAATTTGCATGTGCCCATTAGGTGAATAGTACAAAATTCCTTATCTCTACCCTTCCTATAGAGACCGGTGCGCCTTGTATAAGTGTCCATAGCGCAATGTCTAGTAATGGTTCCAATAACCTCACCGAAGCGCACTCCTGTACAGTTTAAACAGACTTTTCGTACGTCCGCCGCCTTGTCCAGATTTTCTGCACCATTCTGCTTGTTCCGAAGTTACGGAATACATAACTGTTTTATCAATTATAAGCTCGCACATGTTTAAAGCGATTCCCAAAGTAGAGAATTTATCACAGACTTCGATATTTATTCCGCATGTGGCTAGTCAGTCAGCTCTCCAATTATTCCGAATATCATCATCCCCTGGAACCTACATTATATAAACGACATACATACATACATACATAATTGGTTGTAATGGCCCTTCAGTCAGGATTACGGCCTAGCTTCTCACACCACTTATGTTGTGTGTGCTAATTTTATAGCATAAGTGGCGGACCTACAGTTTAAAGTCGACTCCGAACGACAGATTTTTTTGAGAAACTTTTCTTGGCAATTTTATTTACTCTCAGAGTTTTTGCCAGAAATCTGCTGAGAGGAAGTCGCGGAAGAAATATTTTTTTCATATTTCGTTTTTTTGATGTCTGAACCGGGATATAAACGACATACCAGTACGCTATCTCATTGAGATGTTTGCAATAGCTATATAACGTCCTATGCATCCATGTACAATTAAGATCACATATGAAATGCGATACAAATAGATTGATAAACCCAGCTTCTGCTAAAAACTACTCCCTAGCCTTAAGGCAATTGTTATTACCCATGACAACAGAAGAACGGGTGCAACCTAAGAAGTGGACAATGATGGTCAGGATAATTGTCTCCAATAAGGCCAATCTTTGGGCAGAAAAAAACGATGGAGTTAGATATGATACAGGGACAGGACTCCGCCCTGGAGGCTGTGTTGGATTTAAGTCACGTTGCACGTGGTAGTGAAGTCTAAAGCTATTTAGACTATGTTTAGAGCAATGAGGGACAAATCTTTCACTCAGTAGCTCACAACTTCCTCTTTAAATGTCTCCTAGGCGGAATTAGTAAAATTCTTCGAAGTAATAAGAGAAAATGAAGTAAATTGAAGGCTAGATAATCTTTTAAGAAAAAGAACATTTTGTGGCATACGACTAGGTTAAGGAGTAGTAGAACAGGAGCTTAAGTGTTCGGTCCCGGAGTGAATAATGAGGAGTTCACAAAGAAACTTTCGGATATCAGTCTACAAGCGGGAAAGGATGTATAATGTTTAGCAACATGTTGCTGTGCTGCCTAGATTATTATATGCCTTTAAGGCAGCAAGTTTTCATTTTATAAATTTAATGAAAAATTTTAATAACATTTAAAGCAAAACTATATTATTATCCCGCATTATTTGGTGTATGTTACAAACGTATTTAATAATCATTAAAATACCAGCTACCAGGTACTCTGGTGTGTATCTCTGTGGTAACTGACTGTAATAATGTGGTATTTGCATTAAATTAAAGGTTTAAAATTATTTAAATACAAACGAAATACAAAAATTAAAATAAAAATAAAGAAATAAAAAAACAAAAACATTCATAATTAAACTGGTATTTAAAATGTAATTTTCTTCGTCTGCCGGGGTTATTAAAAACATTAAAAAAAATTGTATATTTTGTGTAATTGAATTGATTAAAAATATTTTTTTTTGTTTTGCATTAAATTTTTAATACCAAAAATGTGTTACACATTTTTATTGTTTTTTTTTTTTTTGAACAATAAAGCAAACAAAAATATGCAATAAAATGAAGTTTTTATGACAGACAGCATCGTTTTCATAAATTAAAGAAATATTGAACTTTAAAAGGATATTAAAAATATGTTGCTTGAAACATGTTGCTAATGGCTAGACGTAACATGTAGCAATTAAATAGTGTTGTAACTACTAACTTTAGCATTACATACTTACATTTGGCACTTCCTTCTTGATTGGTCACAACAATCAACAATGACTAGTCTTCCTCTCAACCAACGTTTGCTGATCCTTACATCAAACGAACGAACGCCATTATCGATCCAACATAACACCAAACGCCATCCATGCCATGTATGTGCGATAGAGAGAAAATTATTCCTCTGTAATTGTCGCATAAATTAAATCACTTTACCCTGCAACAAGTAAAAAAAAAATGTTTATAAACATTTTAAAAATAAATTCAATAAATTTTCTTAAACGATAGTATTTATAAATAAATATGATTTAATACTATTGTATAAACAATATTTTAAACACGTTGTCTTCGAGACATTGAACTTGTTCCCCTTTTTAATTTTTAATGGCTGCTGTGTGTTTTTTTTTGCGATTTTATGTTTTAATTCAAATACAATGAAGGTGTTATTAACTAACAATTTCCTTAATTTATAAATAAAAATAAATGAAAACATGTTCAATAACCAAATTTATTGATATTTATGGTTCACGTGCTGCAACAGGAATTTTAAAAATGGCAAAGCGTAAACGTTTAAATTATTTGTAAAATTTATGATCCAATTTAGCAATAAACAAAATTATTCTTCATACGCAAAAAAAAACAATTTAATAAATAAACTTGTATGAAAATGTTTATAAACATTTGTTTAGAAACATTATATCTATACGACTATATTTTACATTATGGTTTTGTATTTGTTATTATAAAAATATTCTGACGGGTTCATTTATTTCAAATATTTTATAATTTAATTTTAAATTGCGTTTTTATTATTTAAAATTGCAAAGATTAAATTTACTTCGTAATTTAGTTTTTAATTTTAATTTACTATAAACATACATTTAAATATATTAATTAAATATTTATGTGTACCCTATAAAATATAAAATTTATTTAATTTAAAATAAATTTTAATTTAATTTAAATAAATTTTAAATAAATTAAAAAATAAATAAAAACCATAAAAATTTTAATGACCCTTGCTAAATATATGTTTATTATAATATTAGCAACATGTTGCTAAAAACACAGTCACTATATGAAAATACAAAAGCTGAGGTTATCCCATACCACCTAAAAAACTTATCAGAAATTTTCAAATTTTCCGAATCTGCACACTTTATATTACAGGAGACCACTGGTATTTTTCAAGTGGAAGTTTTTGCAATTCATCTGGTACTGGGGATACGTAGTCCTTTTGGGTAAGCAGTTAGAGGTGGCTGTCAATATAAAAACATGGATTGGGTAGACTTTTCTGATACTTCAATTGTCCATTTCCTCTGGCCAGAGAACCATCCAAAGGTTCTGATTAAGCCATTTAGATGGTTGCAAACCATTCTCCATAGATGAGTGAGATTGTCAGCATGGTAGATACAGCATTGATCAAGTACCTAGTAAGTGAAAAATTAAATCCTATTTTCCGTCTTACTTATTTGGTCATTACACTCCCCTATGTCAGGATCCACACCTATCTTCTACCATCATCCATGTGTTGTGTTAATTTTAGACACGAGAGGTAGGATTAAAGTTACATCGACCCCGAAGAACAGGTTTCTGAATTGAAGTCTTTTTGTTCGGAACTGCGGTTTGAACAAGGGCAGTTGCCTTATAAGCCAACAAACGCATGACCTATTAGACTACGATGACTTGTCTCTGCAACTGCCAAAGTGTTTCGCACGCCTAACAATAATGCAATGTCCAGTTGTGGCTCCAATGATTATTCTGTGCGTGGTCCATTGAAGTTTAAGCAGATTTTCTTAATGTTTTCTATCCAACATTGACTACATTTTCTGCACTATCTTGCTCGAATCCATATCATAGGCTGTTTAAATTATTAACTGATGTTATTAAATCCTACTTGTAAACCTCTAAACATGTTTGTTAAAATGTTGCAGCAATATGTTGTATATTAAGAACACTATTGAAACTACTCACTCTCGCTCTCTCTCTCTCTCTTTCTGTTATCTCGTTATAACCATATTGCTCTTCAGGTAAAGTAACCTCTCTTTTTTTTAAGTAGAAATTGTTTGTAAGTGAAGCTTAAAACGTTGCGGTGTTTTTGGGTTTAAAAGCTTTTCCGTTTCAACTCGATTGGTTAGTATTAACAAGACGGTGTTAAAGTCAACATCAATTGCTGGCTTTTATTTGTCTTTTTATTTTTTCCTGGTTAATACTCAAACTCTCAGATTTACAATACAAGAAGTGAAATTTTTCTTTAAACAAAAAAACAAAAAAAAACTAAAATTGTTGTCATAAGAGTGTGTTAAAAAACAAAAGAATGAAACTTTTTTTGAATTTGGCTTTATTGGCTGTGGCTTTGGTAACAGTTTCGGCTAAATTAGAGGAAAAATTCCACTGGAAACAATTGGTTTTCGATTGGCCTTCGAAGGAAGCTGAGGAAAAGGCTTTAAAATCTGGAGAATATGTAGTTGAAAATAATTTACCATTGGGCTTGGAAAAATGGAAAAATAAATTGTTTATAACAGTGCCAAGGTGAGTGGTGATTTTTTGTTAACAAAACAAAAACAAAAATTAAATAATAAAAGACATTAGCATTGTATGTGACTTAAAAACTGCTTGAAGTGGTCATTAATTAAGATATCTTTCCATATTTGAATTTAAAGTTTTTACTTTAAACAGTCACTCAGCGATGTCTTAATACTTTAAACGACAACGTCATTAATTATAAGTTTTCGTATAATTTCTGTTTATTTCATTAATTATTGTATTATTATTATTCTCAAATTATTTTTGCTTTTTTTTGGGGGAATTTTTTTTTATTTTTTTGTCTTTCTGGGCTTATGTTAATTCCTAGAATTATTTGTTTGAAAATAATTTTAAACTCGTTTTGTTGTTTCGTTTATTTTTTTTTTTGATTTTTTTTTGTTTTAAATATGCATAAATATTGTTTTTATTAAATTTCTTTTTTTATTTATTCTGTTTTCAAAACTATAGTTTATTAAATCATATGCAAAAATTAAAAAGTGAAACTACAAAATGTGGAAATATTTATTAAAAATTTTAATTTAAAACGAATTTGTTATTAAACAAAGTGAAAGAACAAAAAATTAAACAAAAACTTTAAAACTTTTAATTCCCAAAACATATAAAAAAACACCCAAAAACAACACCCTTCAAAAAATTCCCAAAAAATTCTGAAATTTAAAAAAAAAATTGTTTGAATTTCAAATTAACTTTTTTAAAAGCCAAGAACACTTTAAAAAATTCCCAACAATATTTCAAAAAGCAAGTTTCACTTGGCCAATGAACATTGCTGGCTTTTCTTGACCAACCTGATTGTTATATGCAGTTGTGGAATCTATCCATATTAAGATAGAGTGTCTATCAGTAGCTTGTAGTTACCTAAGAGACTGTTGTTCCAGGTTTCCACGTTCCAAAGGATGACAAAGAAAGTTGTTCGTTGTTCTGTAGCCTTATCATCCTTCTCATGTTTACAGCTGCGCAGAAGTAGTTCTGAAATATTTCCTGCTACTAAGGGTGTGTACCTAAGACACAGATTACCATTAAAGTTGCTGTAAGGTTCATAAAAGAGATTCTAATTGGGTTTAACCCAAAATTAATTCTATATTTAGCCATGTGTTCTATTCTTTGCGCCATCTGGCAGAGGAATAATGCCACTCTCACATATGAAATATTTTAAATGTTGCCTTCAATCTGCCCGGCATTTAGGAATTCATATAAAGGTAACTGCCGAATGCCTCACTATCACCATCAGAGATACGGCGTTCTTAGAGAGTTTGAGATGCGGTGTACATTCACTTTAGGAACCTATTGTCTGTCTACATGCGTACCAATTCAGACTGTGGTAACGAATTTGTGGCGTCTATACCGAAAAAATTCCACAACCAACTCTGTAGCGTGAGTTAGATCCGTCAGTGAATACTTAGATGACGTTCTCTGGTAGTAATAAATCACAGCATGAGTTGGCTGATGAGCTAAAGTTTTCTAATCATTTCCCAGCCTTTTTAAAAAAAGTGTTAAATTTATTTTTATTGTTAAAAATAATTGTCTTCTTATTTATTTTTATAAAATTTATTCATTCTTGGTAGCCTTTTTTAATGGTTTTGCAAATATTTTTAAACTCATTTAACACTTAAACTGGAATTATATTGTGTACACACAACAACAATAGAAACAAATTGATTTATTTCCTACTAAGAAAACGTCATCTGAATACATTCGACAGATGGGAATTAAAACCGGTTTAAAGCAATTAATAGGGCTTTAAATTGTTAAAATTAAATTATAATTATTCTTATTACTTTAACAATCTTAAATAATAAATAAAAGAAGGTTTTAAGCAGACAATTACTGCACACAACTACTCACAAGGCATTACGAATTTAACCTTAAAAAAAAAATACAAATAAATTGATTAAAACGGTTTAAGCGGATTTACTAATGACGGCTTAGATATTTAATTGACACTTACAAGAAGCACATGCATACATAGATTTAAAGAGTCATTTAAATAACTAGTAACCCAGCAAACATTGAAGCAGTGTTATCATTGTAGAGATTTATGTAGATTGTGGGTTGTTGAATCGTCATGAAGTTATCTTCTAGCTCAATAAAAATTACAATTTACAGCTCCTTGATAAAGTAAGGCACTCTATTGTGATACAAATTCTTGTGATTACAAATCACTTCTTCTAAGTATACCGTTATTTTATTATTTTATTATAACCAGAAAATAATCTACGGTCAGTTAAAATGGAGAAAATTTACAGAATAAACAACCTTTTGTGTGCTGGGTTATACCCCTAAATGAATAAGAGGCCTACTTACTTACGTTTTTCCTACTCCACTCTTTTCACAGGCCTATCATACATACACACGCACTGACAGTTTTCTTAAGAGAAAGAAACTTAATTGAAAACGGCCACATAAAAACCTCGAAATTTTAAATAAAAGAACAACAACAACAGAAGAAAAACCACGAAAATTAAATTAAATTTAAGCAATTGTGGTTGCCAAAAATAACAACAACAACAACAACAACAACCATGAAGTATATTAACATCTGAAGTTGTAATCAAGCAGCAGCAATAGATACCACAACTTAATACCGACTACCATAGAATCCGTATTTAAAGAAAAAAAATTTCACACACTTTAAGTTAGAGAGTTAAGTTGATTGCTTAAAGAAGGGGAAAGAGAGAAAAGTCAAATTGAAATTTATCGTTCAGTTTTTAGTAAAACAAACATTTATGAACACTGTTATTGAGTAACACTGTCGATACTTGATTGGGTGACGTACAATAGTACTTGGGGACCATATTCAAACTGTGAAATAAACAGTTTGAAAATCAAAACTAAAAATAACGGTTTACTTAAATTTGCTGTTGGCAACGCTGTGTTTAAATTGTTTTTAAATAAATTGTTTCGCTTTAAGGAATTTTTGTTTTGAAGAGCAAAAATAAATTGCAAGAAAACCACTTAAATTGGACAAATTATGCACGTTTTTAATGCACTGAAAGAAAAACCAGCAGAAAAAAGTAAATATTTTAAGAGCTTTGATTAAAATTTGAATCTTTAATGTAAAAATAAATTTCAGCTGAAAACTAAAATAGAAAATATTTCAAATTTTCTTAGTGAATTAAAATGCTTGCAAGCATCTTAAATTGGTAATTATTAAATATCATTGACAATAGCTGTATGACCTAAATCTAATTGGCTGATATTACTTTTAAACGTTTTTAAACCATTAGTTATTAAAACGTTTTAAAATGCTAATTTATGCTAGATATTCGCTAAGGCTATACAGTTAAACAGAAATTTAAAAAGAAATAAAGAAATAACATGACCTGTTTGACTTGAACAAAATTTTCATCATTTTGTTTTAAATGCATATAAAACAAATTTAAAATGCACATTTTGTTGCTTTTCTTTTTAGATGGAAGTCAGGCATTGCATCATCCTTGAATTATGTGGATCTCAATACCTCAGAAAAGACACCAAAACTTAGACCCTATCCCAGTTGGGAAAACAACAAAGTACCCCAGGAGAAATGTGATGATGGTTGCAAATTAAGAGATAATGCCACCATCATTTCAACATTCCGCATACAAGCCGATAATTGTGATCGTTTATGGGTATTGGATACTGGTCTAGCAGATATTCTCGGCGAAGGTAAACAAGTTACCGGCAATGCTATTGTAATATTCGATTTGAATACTGATAAATTGATTAAAAGATTCACTATACCCAAGGACCAGGTCAAACAGGATTCTTTCTTTGCCAATATAGTAAGTTAAACTTCAACAAACATGAATTTGTATTTGTTTTTATATAAAAATATTTTATTTTTTATTACTTTACCTTTAGATTGTGGATTCCGATCGTTCTGAATGCTCAAATGCTTACGCTTATGTACCAGACTTGGGCGCCTATGGCGTTATCGTATACTCCCTGCAAAACGATCGCTCTTATCGCGTAAAACATAATTTCTTCCATTTTGATCCTTTGCAAGGTGATTTCAATGTTGGCGGTGTAAATTTCCAATGGACTGATGGCGTTTTTGGCATGGCCATAGGACCCATGAAACCTGATCATTCCAAGGATATTTATTTCCATGCTTTGGCCAGTACCAAGGAATTCAAGGTTAACAATCGTGTTTTACAAAACGAGTCTCTTGTCACCAGCCCTGAGGCTTACTATGAATTCAAATATGTTGGCGATCGTGGCATGAATGGCCAATCCACCGCTGAGGTCTTTGATCGGGAAACTAATGTTATATTCTATACCCAAGTAAATAAGGATGCCATTGCCTGTTGGAATATTAAGAAACCCTATGTACCTGATAATCAAGGCCTCATAGATTCAGATTCTCATACTTTGGTATTCCCTAACGATATGAAAATCGATGATAAAGGCACCATTTGGGTTTTATCTGACAAAATGCCCACTTATTTGTACAAGGAATTGGATCCAGCTGCCGTTAATTATCGTGTTTTAATGGGTAATAATCGGGAGCTTATTAAAGGTACCACATGTGAAATGTGAGTGCGTTAACTGATGCTAAAAAGAAAAAAATATTTATCTTACACTTTAAATAAGTAGCTTATAAGTTTTCTCAAAAAAAAAATTAATAAAAATTTAAAAAAAAACTATTTGTCTTGCAAGTGTCCAAAGATTTATCAAAATAGGTTTATTTTGAATTAATTGAGTCAGATATCAGATTTTAATAGATTTCCAGCAAGTTGTACTTTTTCACCAGGTTTAAAGGCTGGCATACCCAAGTAGGGACAGGTAGAACAACGGAAAGCATCGCCCAAGTAACACTGGAAAACGAAACGAGTTAACAAAAGTTGTTTAATATATTTTTTAGAAAACCTACGCTGCCACAGCTGGATTTAGCATTTTGTGTTTCGATTTTAGTTTTAGATTTTTCAGCTGCCAACTCCTCGGCCAAACCACAGGAACAATCTTTACAGGCTTTTCGCTTGCCGGTAGTGCCACAAACTTAAAAAAAAACACAAATTTTTCAAATAATCAGAGAAGTCAACCCTTAAGAGTTTTCGTATCGTTTTTGTCGCATTTAAAAAGAAAATTATGTAAAACGAATTCATCGAAATCCATATAGGATACTTCCGTTATATCCCCTCCAAACCTATTGTCCTGATAAACTTCAGAATGCTGATCGGTACCAACAAAGACAATTTGCTGCCCAGCATTAATACATTAACGCCTCACAGATTCTAATAATGTGTTCCGATGATTTATTCTCATCAACACAGGATTCATATATTGGGATCAACATGATCCCCATTCTGAATAGTTGTAATTTGTGTCTAGTGCCCTGTCAAGAGACCTCTTACTAACCTCAGGTTATTCAACCCCTTCTTATTGTAATATATCAACAAAAGTCTTTAGTGTCTCATACCTATTTGATTTGAAGAGTCTTTGCCTCTCTTTATCTTGCCTTTTCAGATATCTGTCATGGAAGTTCCCCTCTTCACAGTTTAACTTGATGGCGGCGTTCAAGCCGTCAAATTAAATTGATAGTTTTAGGGAAAACATTAAAAATTTTATACTTTAATCTCACCTCTCAAAGATTCGGGATCTGGTTTCTTTTTATCTTCTTCATCCAATAAATCATCCTCGTTGATAAGATCCTCTTCGACTTCGTCATCGTCATCAAGCTTCCAAACAGCTGGGGCTGCTGTCGGCTTAGGCTTAGCAAATGACAATTTAACAGCTGAACCAATTTCATAGCTTGGTTTCTCACAGGTTATTGTCTTATCATCTAATTTGCAATTGATAAAGCCCAACATTTTTAGTTCCTGCATAATGCTGTCTGCAGATCCCACAAACGTTAGAATGTGTAGTTTTCCCTTAGTCTTCAAAAGTTTCAAGAGTTGACCGAAGGCATCTGTCAACTGGGCATTATCCACCACAATCAAATCAAAGGTAGCAGGAGCATGATTAGCTTTAAAAGGAAAATATGAAGCTTTGAATATTCTGAAACATTTTCCATCCTAGGCAAAGCATTACTCACCCAAACTTAAACGATTTACGTTTTCCACTAAAACTTCACCGCCTGTAGCTGCTTTTAACTGTTCCACTTGTTTTTCCAAGTTCTCCGTTTGGGACCATATGAATAGAGTTTTCTGTAAGCCTTTAAATTGTTCCATTTTCCTTTTTTTCCCTGGTTTTCTGCTTTTTAATCGTGACTTTTAATAAAAAAATAGCAATTCATGTAAATTTCACAAAAATAATTTAAGTGTGGTCAATACGATAAAGGAAAATTGGCGGGAATTTTACAGCGTTTTTAATAGCGCCTTTTTGAAGCAGTTTTTTTTTTGCTGTATTGCAAGCACAGAGAAGTTATAAATTGTTTACATCATCAAGTATAGAAATGGAAAACATATTTGTTTATATGATCTTTTCCAATTTGATGCATTTATGCGTTTTTACTGATTTTAAACATTTTAAAAAATAATGCACAAGTAATCTATGTGAATATGTTGCGGACCGCCCTAGTATCAGTTATAATCGCGCTTTTTCTAGGATTCTTAATAATGTGATAACTTGGCCGCACTTTACAACGTAACTGTCATATTAATTTCATCAACTGACACAAGAAACAAAATCACCAGCAGCTGATTAGAAAATAAAAAGAGGAAAACAACATAAACAAAAACGCTTTTATTAATTAAAACGAAAAAAAATGAATACAATACGTCCTTGTGGCTGTAAAGGTGTACGTACTTGCTTAAAGTGTGAGGCTGATTTCAACATAGAAAAGCCAAATTTAAGGGAAGAATTACAAAAACTAGATGCCTGGTCTTGGTGTATTAAATGCGAACGATTATACCGGGGATGGAATTGCAAAGTAGTACAAAATGAACATCCGGAACATAACCAAGAGAAAGGTATTGAATTACCTGGCATTTTTGTTAAAGATAATTTCCTTAATACCAGCGAAAGCATGGAAATAATGCATAGTTTGGATGAGTTGCCCTGGTGTGTGTCACAAAGTGGTCGACGTAAACAAAACTATGGTCCAAAAACGAATTTTAAGAAAAAGAAATTACAAAATGGCTCTTTTAATGGATTTCCTCAGACTACTAAATTTGTACAGGATAAATTCAAGGAAGTGGAATTATTGCATAATTTTCAAACCATAGAACAGTGTTCATTAGAATATGATCCTTCTAAAGGGGCTTCTATTGATCCTCATATTGATGACTGCTGGATTTGGGGAGAACGTGTAGTAACAGTCAATTGCTTAGGGGATGCTGTGCTAACTTTAACACTGTATAAGGATGTTTTAGAAAAGAACCTGACAGAAATTGGGAAATACAATTTGGATTTGGTAGCCAAATATGAAAATACCCTAATGCAGCCATTGATGCAACATGAACATCTAAAGAAGTTTAAAGATAAAGTCATTAGGATATTAATGCCAAAGTAAGAATCTTTAAGAAATGTATTTCCTTTAGTTTTACTAATTCTAACTAATATTTTTAGCTTATCCTTAATTGTTTTATATGGTCCTGCACGATTTCAATTTGAGCATTGTGTTTTAAGAGAAGATGTCATGGAGAGACGTGTATGCTTAGCATATAGAGAATTTACACCCATGTATTTAGAAGGTGGTGAGTCGTATGAAAGAGGCCAGGAAGTAACTAAAAATGCTCAACAATTTTGGCTCACTGACATTTAAAATATAGGATAAATTAAAATGAATATAAAATATGTTTTTATTCCACAATATGTTCTGTTAACATTTCTATATTATCTTCGTTTTTCCATAAATATTGTATATTAGGCTCTACTATGTCATTTAGAGAAGTTAAATCTTGTAAAGCTTCTCCTGCTTCCTCAGGTGCTTGAGTTTCATTTACTTGTGAAGATGACTTTATGAAATCTAACAAAGTTACTTTAGCAGGCAAGTTAATACGATGTACTCTTCGAATATGATGCCTTAAATTAGTTTGAGAGCTTAAAACTTTGTGGCATATGACACATTTATGTTCTGTGTGTATTTCGCGTAAATGTTTAAATAACTCCTCGGTTACACTAAAAGCTTGTGTACAAAATTTACAAACATGGCACTTTTGTATATGAGTCTTAAGATAATCGGATTTGGCAAAAGCTTGAGGACAATACTGGCACACGTAAATAGCAGGTTCATTGGATTCGCTATCTAAATTTTGAGAATTTTGTAGATTTTCAATATCTTTTACTTCTACTGCTTTTAGGTTTACAGTTAACACTTGCTGGGGTAAACAATAATTCTGTTCATCATCTTTAATAAATTCTTGCCGATTATCACGTTCCTGGGTTTGCAATCTAGCGGGTATAAATTGTGTCACTACGAAGGCATCATTGCTATCTAATGCAATACGTTTAGAACGATTTGTGTTACGTAATGATGTATCTTGTTCTAATTGGTTTAATTCATGAGATTCGGTAATGGTGTAATGGTTTAAAGCATTGTCTTCGTCTTCATCTACTTCTTTAAGACTTATTTGGTTTGTTGCTTGCTTTTGTTCTTCATCTTCAATTTCAATAAGATATTCTTCATCTATGTACTGATTAATGGACTCTTCATATATATCATTTAATTGTTTATTAGCCAATTTGATTTTTTCGTACGTAGTGCAGCAAATTTTCAAGTCCTCCAAACATTGGTAACATAAATAAGGAAATTCTTCTGTTAATACTAATAAATCCTGTTAGAATCAGAGATTTAAATTAACAAACATTTTAAATTAAAACTAATATTTTATATTACCTTTGGTTCTGTAAAAATATTTATTATTTCGAAAAATGTTTTATCCATGGAATCACCACCTATACTTTTATC
This sequence comes from Sarcophaga bullata, assembly GCA_005959815.1. NCBI lineage: Eukaryota > Metazoa > Arthropoda > Insecta > Diptera > Sarcophagidae > Sarcophaga > Sarcophaga bullata. Next base: position 790,832 of record QOCX01000017.1, on the reverse strand, counting down.
ATTTACTACCACTTCAGGGCTTAATGTTACTTTACAATCCCATATATTTATATCACCTTTTTGTAAGCAAATACGACATTGCTGTTGTGTTTCAGTTTGTAAATTTAAATTACTATCCATTTTAGATATAAAAAAATTAATTCGTTGTAATAATTTTAATTGTAATTGTAAAAATTCTTTGGCTCTTGATAATAAACAAATAGAACAGTAAACAAATGCTATCAATTCATAGTGAGTGTTAAAGAAATATAATGCTAGAACACAGGGCAGTTATATTTTCCAATAGCTTGGCATTACTGCTCAGTGCAATTAAATTTACCGTTACAATTTTTCTTATAACGTCTGCTGATTTAATTGTATTGTGAAAAAAATTCGATAATTTAATCAATATGAGTTTTTTATGTACAATTATGGAATTCATACAAAATATGTGTTCAGAAGATGGCGAGATAAACAATATTTTTAAAGATATTGATGAAATTAGTCTTGAAAATACAAGAACAAATAATCAAGTCGAAGGTAAGAAAGACTTTGAAGGAGTAAGGTTAAGTTCAATAATTTTGCGTTGCTTAGGTTTCTTATTAACTCAAATTAAGCTGCTAAATGCAGTGCATTAAATATTTCAATTTATTAAATGTTTTTAGAGCTCGATAGAGAACATATACGCCTTCAAATCGAACTTAGCAATTTAGAAACAATTATCAAGCAAAATAATCAAGCTGAGATGGAAAGTGCTACTATGGCCATGAAAAAAATCTATGAGAACAGTATGGAATTGGAGCGCCTTATTAACGATATTGACTTTACGAAAATCTTACAATGCCATCATATGGAAATGGAAGCAAAATGTCGCAAAGAATGGGAACCTATATATAACCAATTCGTTAAAAATTCACAGTGGCATGATCGCATGGCAGAACGCCATATTGTGCGAGAGTTTAAACAGGCAGAAGAAAAATTAAAATCCGCACAGGAAACCATGCGTAACCAAAAGGAAACACTGGCTAAGTCTTTACAAAAATGTTACGCGGTTTTAGCTAAGGCTGGCTTGAAAAGAAATGAAATTATGGTGAATATAATAAGAGGTGTTACGGTTATAGAGAACTTAAAAGAAAAGGTAACTTACTGAGGATTTAATTAATTTCAAAATTTATTTGTTATTGTTTTTATCTTTTTTTATAGCTGAAGAAGTTAAAGAAATATGAAGTAGATATAAATGGCTTAAGAAGAGAAAGATTTAATTTAGCTAAGCAAACCCAACATAAGGTAGGCAGACTGGCTTTTCTATTTTTAAATTCAATTCTTAATTTCGTCAATTTTTGGTAGATTTTCAATCCAATCATTACCTCTAACGATATGAATATTACAACTTTAAATTCCTCACAAAATTTGTCAGCCATGAACTATATTCTGCCAAAATTACCTTCATTTACAGACATTTTGAATAGTTTTAATGAAAGGTCATCTAGCCAAATTACTGTCATTGAAAATACCACCAATGTAAATGTCAAATCAATTCTACACAATTCCAACGACGGCTCATTTAAAACCAATCAATCCATAATGTGTAAACAAACAAAACATGTACACTTTAAACTTGAATTAGAAGAGTATCTAGAAGATAAAAACGATGAAATAGAAACCGTCTTGAGTCCTTCAAGCACAAAGGAAATGAGTGCCAAACAAAAAGACTTGGTAGAGCAGAGTTCACAAAATGACATTGAAACGGTGGACTTATTAACACCCAGTCAAAAAAATATTGAAACTGTTTGCGATGTACCCAACACAACAGATGTTACAGAACAATGTAAAAATACGAAGAAAGCAGCTGTTGAAATACTAGAATGTATTACCTTTAAGGCGCCACAACCCATACCACCTAGGCAATTTAGTAATAACCAGACTTTTGATAAAGAGAATCTCTCAAATACAACAACAGCTAGCGGTTCTAAACAATTAAACAATACCTATAGCGTTTACAGTAATTCGGCAGAATCTGTTCAAAACTCTACAAATTCATTTAATAAAATATTTTATGATGAATTCATTAATGCCTCCTCATCATCTGCAGAAGTTTCGCCTAAAGCTCAAGACTTTAACAAAAGACCAGTGTTAAAAGATTTCGAATCCTATCTCAATGAAAGAAAAGAATTCTTATTTGATTTGAATGCTAAGGATACCCAAGAAAATTTTCAATCAAATGAACGCGACCATGAAGAAATTGTATTTGCACAAACAAACGCCAATCAAGAAACTAATGATGGAAACAAAAATAATTTGGAAACCGATTTTTTAGATTTTGGAAATGAAAAGGCTTTTACATTTGATTCCGATGATAACATGACCGAAAATTATGATGCCACAGATATGGATTTCATGTAAACAAGTTTAGTTTAATTCAGTTCTTTTTTCTCAATACCTTTATAAATTCTTTATTAAGTTGTGTTTTTTTTCTTCTTTCTTTTTTCACTTGTTCTTACTGACTTACTTACTTCTTAAATGGAAAATTGGAAAATTACTTTCAATATGTTTGTAGTGTAATATTCATAATCTCTTAATGTGTTACTTCGATCATTATTACATGCCTATACGTAATTGAATTTTTATAAAATAATAATAATAAAAAATACTTCATAGAAGATATAATAAAACAAATAAATTTAAATTAAAATTAAAATCGAAGCACAAACAAACTAATTAATGAATCGATCAATTAGTTTGATTGTTAACAAATACATTTTCACAAACTTTTCGAAATACGTTTCGCTAAAAGTTTTAATAAATAAAATACGTGTGTATAAGTATATAAAAGCAGTATGTTTGTTTGTTTAAAAATTATCTAATAATCAGCTAAATCGAAATCATCATTATCCAATTCATCCAATTGCATACTCTGGAAATCCACCTTGTAACGTAAAATACCTAAAGAGCATAAGTAAATTCATAATAAAAGAAAATAAAAAAAAATAATAACAATTAAAAAAGAACAAGAATAAATAAAAAAAATTCAAATTAGAAATACGAAAAATTAAATATTGACTAAACAATTAAATAAAAAAAAATCTAAACACAGCAACAACGCAAATATATAGTCAGAATCAAGTAAATTTGTAACTAAGAAAGCTTAAAGGTGAGCGCATATACTATAGGGTCTTTTAACAGGGACTTTCGAACATTTACAAGTGAGGACGGCCGTCTTGTTGAAGCTTCATCTGTCAAATTAGCTTTGATGACTTTATGCCTGTTGATCTAAATGGCAGATAATAAAAAATGCATAAGGGTAACGAACCGCAGATATACGATTGGCTACCAAACGAGATGTTTCCTTCTCCTTCACACATGAGGTTCTGATTTTCTCAAGGCATCCAAAACGCGTTTTCCTCGATATAATGTCGATAAACGATAGGGATTACGACAAGCGTAAGCAACTAATACTACGACAATAATAATCAATAATAATTATATACGGGCTTTTCTAAAAACTTCGCTATCTAGAACTTATGTAAAAATCTAAAGAAATTATTCAGTATTCTAAAGTTAAAGGCTTTTTAAGGAAATAGATTTCAATTCAATTTCAATGTTTATTACTCAGATTACGTGGTTAGCAGCTTGCAATAAATTAAAATAGAAACTAAATATACAAACTTTTAAAAGAGGAAAGTAGGCATATAAGAAGATGGAAATAGGTTCAAATGTTATTTAAAATTTCCTTATTCAACTCCTAGTCACCTTGCAGGTCTTGCTTGTGTAGTGTTTGTAAAGGTAGTAGCAGGGACCGACCAGACAGGCAGGCAGACCATTTAGTATTTATTTTCTTAGTTTTTTTTTTTAAATTAATAATGTATGATGAGAACAAGCTGCTTTATTAATTACTTTTTTTTCATTTCTTTCTTGTGTTTTCTTTTCTTTTGTTTACTTTTTCTTTTTGTTACGTTTCTTTTTCCTTTTTTTTTTTTGAAATATGAAAATGCTGGAAATAAATATATATTGTATGATAACAAATTTAATAATCGTCAAGATCAACATCTTCCAAGGGTTCGTCAGCTTGTAGCGATTGGAAATCAACTTTATAGCGTAAAATACCTTTATAAATATGGTTAGCAATTGAATACAGTTTATTTTTAAAGGTTTAAGCATTGTAAAACAAAAGGGAGAAAAAAGAAGAAAAGTTTATAAACCAAATTTTAGTTTAAATATGACACATAATCGCAAAAATATACTATACTAGCCTACTTCATAATATATGTGTAGATACACGATATAAATAATACAACACTTACCACCTATGCCACCGAAGCCACGCACAAATTGGCTGCCTTCTTGAGATTTATCAGTGATTATTTCTAGAGTGGCACCAAACATTTTATAATTGTTCGCCAGCCATTCTAATAAAGGCTGAGATTCAATTAATTCCATTTCTACTCCCGTCTGAAAATAAAAAAAAAACATATTTTGTAAAGATACGGTCAATCAAATTGGCAAAGCATCTTTAATAAGCTCTAAAAAGCAAGGCTGGTTCTTATTAGGCAATTTTGTAATTACGATAGCATCTATTCTGTCGGTTAGTCATTTCGCAATTGCCCTAATAGAAATAGGGAGCAGTGATGCTGTGGTTTTGAGAGTTTTAGAATAAAACTTTATTATAAACTAGATGACTACACCACCATTTTATCAAAGGCTTGATGGTATGGTTTGCTTGTCTAATGCAGACTCTTACGAAATGTTAGCTGAGTCAGGCTGCCCTAAGGACGATAGAATCGGTGTTGTATAAGTGCTGCATAGTAACCATTGGCTGCTGTACAAGCAGGATTTCGACAATTTGTCTTTTCTAGAGTCAAGTTTTCAAGCACACTTAGAAAATGTAACAAGCTGTTACAAAACAAGCAAAGCTAACTACCAAGAACACACTGCACTTACACAACACAAGACTCTTACAAATAGTCAGATATTTGAAAAATAAGGGATTTTTTTTTTTTGATGAAATATTTAACCCTTGTTTTGTAAACTTAAATATGTAAATGCCTACCTCTTTATCAGTAAAATGAGATTTATCCTTTTCTTGTTCCGGCGTTAAATGCAATACAGTGGTTGATGTTGAATTGGCATGATTTTTTAAAACATAACGTTGGATATCCAAATTTTCCCAACATATTAGTGTTTCAACTGAGCCCAACTCTAAGGCGCGCAAAGTATCCTCAACACCAAAGCAATATTTACCAGTGTCCTAAAAGTAAAACAGAAAAGATACAATTTAATATGTTTTGTATGGAAATCCGAATACAATCATTATTTTATTACCTGAGATATTTCATCGAAGTAGCGACCAATTAGTTTCTTTTCTTGTATAAATTTAACATTTTGTAAAGATTCTGCCGCCAATTCAATAGCCTGATTGAAACCATTTTCACCGCCATAAGAAACATCCACAAGTTTAATAACTTTTGATTGCAGTCTCTAAAAGATGTTGAAAAATAAAATTGTAAATTATCATAAAAAAATAATAACACTTACCGGATCGAACATATCAGATTGACTTAATTCAGTTTTAAAGTCAGCACTACCCGCTAATATAAGACCAGCTATGTTCGGTTTATCGTTTGTGATAAACAATTGGGTAGCAACTTCGGCGACTTTACGTACATAGTTATGGCGTTTCTCCATACGCAAACGGGCAAAACGCAATGCTGATTGACCACCTCGACCGTGTTTCTTCGGCAGATCAACGGTGAATTTGTGCAAAACTTCACGGGTATTGCCTTGCAAGGTGCCAAACAAAGCACCATTACCGTCCATAACAATAAAACCAAATTTATTGTCATCGGCCAAGAGGGCGGTCAAAGCTTCAGTGTGAAATTTATTGTCACACAAATACAATGATGTATTAATAGGCTTGAAGGGTTCAAAATCGATGTTAACCTTCTTTTCTTTGCCCTCTTCGGTAACAATGGTACCGCAGTAAATAACCAAACCATTAGGAGGCACTATATGGGTTATAATAAAAAAATTAATTTGATTTATTCAACGAACATACTTTCAAGCATTGAAACTAACCTTTGGTATACAATTTAAGTCTATGTTGGACCGAGGTTATAGCACCCAAGACCGAGAGGCGATTGACACGTGACTTTATATTGGACGCCGTACCAAATTCATCAGCCAACATTTTGCTGACTCTGGATATTTGATCTTTAGGTGGAATTATTAAGGAAATCATGCTGGTACCATTACTGGAAACACACAAAATAAAATACACACACACATAAATTGTCACTAATCAAGCATATTGGATAATCTAACCTTTTTTGACGCACACGCGATAGTGGCACACAAATGATTTTTAAGGATATTTTATTAGCAGTTAAACCACTTACCCACGAGCCATTTCCAAACTTTTGATTAGTTTCTTTATTTTCCATATTTCCACATTGCGATCTGCTGACGTTTCTTCTCCAGACATATTTAATGTTTTCTATTGATGACTGACACCCCTTTGCAACACCACACACTTTAAATTGGATTAAATCAGCAATCAGAACAACTTTCTCCGCCTCCTTTAGCGTGCGTTAATGTTGAAGGTGGTACACTTTTAATGTTGGGTGATATTTTTTTTTAAGAAAATAATTTGAAGTTTTTTAAAAACTTCTGTGGTATTTGCCTTCGATAATTTTTCTTATTATTTTCACCCGTTTGGCTTCGTTGTCCGACGTCCTTCTATTGAAAAAAACACAACAACAAAAACAACAAAAAAGAAAGAAAACCAACCATTATGAACTGAATATGAACATTTGAAAGAAAAAAGGCGCAGGTCATTATTGTCTGTATGTATATAATGGCAAATTGTTTGCCATTGTAATTATTTTAAAAGAAACTTTTGTTATTCAAACTATTTTAATTAAACATTTCACATTTTTCGTTTATTTTCTTATATAAATAATTTACTTACTGTCAAAGCCAATTAGCAAGGATTTTTTTTCGAATTTTCAAGGATTTTCTTTGAATTTCTAATGCATTACTTTAAGGATAAACAAATGAATCAGACAAAGTACGAAAATGACTGAGAGAATTTTACAGTTTGCATATCGGTGTTAAGTTGGCAACGCCAACATCAATAACAAATTATTGCTGTATTCACGTACTCAATAGTTTTTACTGGTTTTCACTGGCATGCATTTGTTTATAAAAACAAGAATTCAAGAAATTCAAATTCAGTGTTACCGATACGCAAGTAAAGTGTGCAATTTTTAAATTATGTTAATTAGATCCTTTCGCAAAAATATATTTTTTAAGACCTATGTGCATAGTTACTATATTTCCTGCATTACTTTTGCTAACTTTTTACACAAATTTATTAAAAATTAAGCGATTACCCAAAATGAGAGCTAAAATTGAGAGAGCCCAGACAGCGGTGGAAAAGTTAAAACGATCGTTTTTCCGTTACTAATGTTTAACATTTAAACATACTGTTATACTTTTAAGTATAATATTAGTTTCTAAAGGTAATACAGAATTAATTTTTAGCACTAGCCTAGGGGTAAAATTTTTAGAAATAGTTAAGTATTGAATGAGTAAACTTTCACACGGACTGGGCGTTTTCTTTAAGACGCTACGAAAACCTATCGAGGCCTAATAAATTTCCTTCCAAAATCCATTTCGTTCTAAAACGGTCCAGACGGGGGGACAAAAGGCTAGAGATTCTACAATTTCTGCAGTTCCGCGAAAACTGTCAATTCGCTGTTTTATTAACGAATTGATCAGCCCAAGAACTGTGCCAACAGAAGTCTAATCAATCATAAGCACAAAATAAATTTGATTAAATTACTTGAATAAGTACTTCAACAACTGTGGCTTGATAAAATAAGTTTATTACTGGTGGTCGCCGATTTGAGCTCTGTGAAAAAGCGACATTGAGCTGGCTGAGGTATGTACGTACATCCACGTGTAGCTGATCCGTAAGTGTGCACAGCCTGGAGTTAAATTATATCCATCGGTAACTGAAAATTATTCCTTTTATTGTCCTTTTAACTTTTATTAAACCGTTGGTAACTCCGTTTCCATTCACTTGAGTGTAATAGCATAACAGGGGTTGTTTCAAAAAATTATGAATGAGCGCCAAAAAGAAATAATAAATAGAAAATTGTGTACAACTGAAAGTACATTTTGCGGCGTTTGCTGAAAAAATTTCACGAAGATATTGCAAAATTTTCAAGAAGCACAAAATTTTATTTGATTTTTCAAAATTTTTTTTATATTAATTAAAAAATTATAAATTTACCGAAAAATGCCACCCAAAAGGGCCAGCAATAAGAAACTGCAGACAAAATTGGCAGTAGCATCATTGTCAGCAGACGCTGAAATATTAAATAATGGTGTAAAGGAGTGGGGGGAGGTAATAAGCGTGGATTCTAAGAGTTTGACAAATGGATCGGAAAATTTGGAAGCAGATGTCCAAGAGACGCCAAATGCAAAGGCGGCAAAACGCAGCACGGGACGTGGAAAAACTGCTGCGCCCACAGAATCTGAACAGCAAATGATTGTAGATAAAAAGCCGGCCGCCAAAGGACGAGGTAAAAAGAAAACAAATGAAATTGAGGTTATACAGAACGAAAACGAATTAGAACAAGAAGTAAAAGAAGAAGTAGCTGTAGCTGTTGAAGAGAATCAAGCTGAGGAAGAAATTGTAACAAAGCCTAAAGGAAAAGGCAAAAAGTCTGAAACAAAAATAAAAAAGATAAAAGCTTCAAAGACAAACGACAAAATACAAAATGCTGAGGAAGTACAAGAAGAAGTAATGGCTGAAGCTGGAGTTTTCGCAGTGGAAAAGCCGGGTAAGAAGTCTAAAGTTATTGTCGGCAAACGCAAGAAACAGGATGCCAGTGAGAAAGAAATTGAAAATGAGGAAGCAAAACAGGAGGAAATTGAAGAAGAGCCAATTGAAAAAGGTATGCATTTTGTTTGAGGATTCGCAGGCGTTACTTATTAATATTTACAAATTTATTATTTAGGCTCTAAACGAACATCTCGCGGCAATAAAAAAGTAAACGATACCTCTGTCAACGCAGAACCTCCAAAGAAAAAGGGCAAATCTGTTAAAAAAGTGAAAAAAGAGGAAAAGAAGTTGGCTATTAACAGTGACTCAATAGCGTCAAATTCATTTGAAGTAAAAACAGAAACTAAAAAATCTAAAAAACCCATCAAACGTAGTCGCAAAGCTGTTAATAACTCCATTGAACAAGCTGAAGAAGCAACTCCAAATGGTGATGCTGAAGCTACAGAAGAGGTTTTACCAAAAAGTAATAAATAATTGCAGCAATTTTAGATTTAAGTTAATAAGCTTTTATTAAACTTTTCAGAGCGCTCACGTAAGACTGCTAGTGCCGAAAAAGAAATTGTAGCTGAAAAGCCTAAAAAGGGACGTGGTAAAAAAGCTGCAAAACCAGTCGAGGCTGTAGAAGAAGTTGTAAATGCCTCATTGGAAGAAACAGAAGTTGCAACAAATGGACAAATAAAAGACGATAATGAAGATAAGTTGGAGGAAGTTAAAGGTAAGGGAATATTTTGTATCTTTGCTTTGTATTCGACTCTTTAGTCGTTCTTAAGTGTCAGGGTTGTGCTGTCAATGCAACTCTTTCCTCTCTTAAGCTCCTAATTAATGAGTCAAGCAGAATACATATTCGAAAATGAATGAAATGGCTAAATACAATTGCAACAGTAAAAAACCAAAATTTGTTGGCATATCAATCACCAAGAACTTTAGAAAACTTTGAAACTGTCTGTTGTTGGCGACCTGTTCAATTGTAAATCAGAAGAATGATTTAAATATGTGAAAAGTCCATCATTATAAAACACTACGCGATTCACTTAAAACGCAATATCCCCTGAAACTGTAGATGAAATCTATTATAATTTATTATAATTAAGGGTAAGGACTTTTATGTGGAGTAGAGGAACCTCTTTATTTCTGTAGGGTTTGTACAACCTGGGATTGCCCATACTTGTTTAGAATGTCTCTTTTCCTTCTATTATCCGTTCTACTTTAATTTGAGATCCTCTATACCTGTAATGTTCGAATCACATTTTTATAGGTAATGTTTTCATCACCTCTCTTCCTAAGCTAACTTCGTTAAATGTACTTCTATTCCTATCTTTTTTTTATAACATAATATTGCTCCAAATGTAACTCAAAACATGTTATTGCTTTACATACTTTTAACACAAACTGGGAAACTACGACACAATTTTCTTTTCCAAAACAATTTCTTCCAGAATCTCCAAAGACGAAGAAACGAGCTACAAAGAAAACAAAGCTACAAGCTGAACCAGAACCAGAGCCTCAGGAAGAAGTTACAGTTGAGCCGGCAACAAAAGCACGAGGAGGTCGGAAACGTGCCGCACCGTCAGCTAACAAAAAATCCAAAAAAGCTGCGGAAGTTACGTTGGACGATGGAGAGGGTAATGAATTGGAAGACGAAGTAGACGGTGGTAAACGTAAGTTAGATGTGACGTCGTGCGGCACGCAACTGAAAAATCTATTATTTTCCTGTTTTACAGCTTCTAAAACAAAAAAGAAAACTGACTCAGCTGCACCTCTTAACGCAACTAATGTGACGTATAATAAAGAAGATTTTGATTTGGCACCCCTTGCCGAGGGTGAAACTGCCGAGGAGCCCAGATATAATTTGAAAATATCCAGCTGGAATGTTGCCGGTCTTCGGTCGTGGCTTAAAAAAGGCGGTTTGTCATTTTTGGACTATGAGCAACCCGATATATTTTGCATGCAAGAAACTAAATGCACTACGGATCAGTTGCCGGAAGAAGTTGAACGCATACCAGGTTATCATCCCTATTGGCTATGCATGCCGGGTGGTTATGCCGGCGTGGCCATTTATTCCAAAATTATGCCCATCAATGTTGAGTATGGTATTGGTAATAAGGAATTCGATGATTCTGGCCGAGTTATTACTGCTGAATATGAAAAGTTCTTTTTAATAAATGTCTATGTACCCAATTCGGGTAGAAAACTTGTAAATCTAGAGCCACGCATGAAATGGGAGCAATTATTCCAGGAATTTATACAGAAACTAGATGCCCGCAAACCCGTTGTTATCTGTGGTGATATGAATGTATCACATCAAGAGATCGATTTGGCCAATCCCAAGACCAATACACGCAACGCTGGCTTTACCAAGGAGGAAAGAGATAAAATGTCTGAACTCTTAGCTTTGGGTTATGTAGACACGTTTAGACATCTGTACCCCGACCGAAAGGGTGCTTACACATTCTGGACGTACATAGGTAATGCCAGAGCACGCAATGTCGGTTGGCGTTTAGATTACTTTATTGTGTCGGAGCGTTTTATTAGCCGTGTCGTTGATAATTGTATACGTCAACAGTGTTTGGGCAGTGATCATTGTCCCATTACTTTATACTTAAAAATGTAATAAAATTTTACAGCAAATATTTTCAATGCAAACAAAAATCAATACAGATTTTTTTTATTTAAGAAAAAAAAAACATCTCGTGTAACACTCTCTTCAATTTTTCCGACTACCTCTTGTTTTTACAAAAATAAGTAAAACTTTTCTTTTTTTTTATAAAAAACTGAACTTGTTCTTACCGGTCTTACTGTTTTGGCGTTTAACATTTTATAATAAATTTATTTGTTTAAGTTTGTCTTATTATTATTTTGTTTAAAAGACTCTGTTTTCGTTTTTATTTTTTTTTTTAAATTTTAAATTTTAAATTTTTGTTCGTTTTTTACCGTTTTAAATTTCCTTAAAACAATAAAAAATCCTTACGTAAGGTTTTTTTGTTGTTTTAATAATTTTATTCTTTGTTTCGAATCTGTATATTAGCATTTAAGAAGTAGTATTTTATCGATAAATAAAAAAGGATTATTAATAAATTCAATTACAATTGTTTCCATTAAAGAAGCCTGTGGCGGATAAGTGGTTTGAGTAGAACAATTTTTCTTTGCCTTCCCTTGTGTTTTAGAAAATAAATACTATGTTTTTTAAGATAAGATAATTATTTATTTATTTATTTACTTCAAATTTATTTAATTTTAAATTTATTTTCAAATGTCTTACACAAAACACATATTTATGATAATGTTTTACGATTTATATGAAGTGAAATCTTGTATAATAATGCGCAGGTAAATACCATACATCTATACACTTATTATTATTATTATTATTATTATGGTTATTATTATTAAAAAATTATTTAAATTTTAACAGTCCTATAAACAAGTTCTTACATACTTAATCACAGTTTGTAAAATAATCACAAAATGTTTTTATAATCACAACTGCTTTGATTGGATTTTAAAGTAGTACGGTTGTCGTGTGTATAGGTATTTTCGCGCTAGTACAAGAATTTTAATAATAAAATTGATTACGAAAATTGAGCAGGAATTCTTGCCAATTCAGCTAGATAAAGAGCTTGTAGTTGTTGATACAAAATCTGCTTATATACATCGAGAGTTAGTCTTCCATGAGGTATATTAAACATTGGTAGCATGGACATCAGGGGATTATAAGTCATATAATAAATGTTGCCGTAATATGGTCGATAGGGAGGAGATGGTGATGGTGTTGGTGGCATTATTTCACTCATTGGCATCATAGCTGTAGAAGGGTAACCAAATAATGGATATGGGGTCGGGTATGTTGACTCTGATGGCATAGCATTATTTGTTGCCGATAATGCACAAGGAGGACAATCAGCATAATGGTAATGCGTAATAGCCTGATGCATATCATAATTTGTTGCCGATAATACTGAAGGAGAGCGATCAGCATATGGGTAAGGCGAATACGCGTTAAATGCTGAAGATGACGGCATACAATCATTTGTTGGTAACAACGGTGTAGATAAGTTATCGTAGTTAGCGTATTGAGTAGTTGATTCTTCTCTGATTGGAGGCATTAATTCACCTGTTGGCATAAAAGGTGTAGAGGTGCGATCAACGTATAAATTTTCAGTAGTAGCCCAATTTTGTTCTCGCCTAAAATGTTCACGATACTCATTATACTCTTCTTGGTTTTCATCTTCACCTTCACTAACGCTTTCAATTTTCATTTGCGAATAATTTCGCTTTCCTGTTCTATTATTCGATAAGTTATTGGGATGAGATATGTTGTCAACGTTGATTAATTCACCATTCTCGTTTTCGTCACATGAGATGGTTTCCTCGTTTAGTAAATTCGGCTCTCTGATAGTGCAATCCAACGGTTCCAGTAATTCGTTGAAACATTGATTAGAATTTTGGTTTTTATAATTATTTTTCATTGATAAATCCATGTTTTCAATTGCTTCATATACTGTATGTACTTAAACAGCGTTGATCCTTAAGATATTCTTTTTGCAGTTTATTTTGTACGTATTTAGTAATGAGCTTTACTGATTGAAATATCAAATAAGATTGTCAGTTTAAGGCTATTTGGAACTCAGCAGTAAGTCTTAGTTTTAAAAATTCTCGATTCGATTCACTATATTATTATCGTCTTAAGGCGATGATCTTGACTGATTGAAGAGCTTAACAGTTTTTTATAACAATCACGGATTTTATTTTTCGTTTCGCAAAACCGGATAGAATAGGTTCCAGTCGACACCAACTACTGCTGCAAATTTGTCGATTAATTTAATTAGAAATCAAATGTTTAATAATAAGCGTTGATGTTGATCGACTGCAATGATGATCTTTGCTTTCTTAAAGCGCTGATCTTAACTGATTGAAGGCTTGATAGTAAGTGAAGATTTTCCCTTACGCGTACAGATTTTAAAACAGGCCGATTTTCTTTTCATCAGAGATAGGTAAAATATATGGATTGAACGCTTAAGAGGAAGTATATAGTTTTCACTAGCGATCATATATTTCGAAGTAGCCTCTTTTCGTCTCATCAATGTTAGGTAGAAGAGTTTTCAGCTAGCGATGATTTTCTGTCGATCTTTGCCGATGATCCTCTCTGTGGTTTTTTTAAATTTAGTGTTGATCTCAATTATTAAACTCCCTCGGTTCATTAAATAGTTTATTCTTATGATCACAGTTTTTAAGGCAGGTGAAGTAGATAAATTCAGATTTGACTGGTGCTGCAAAACCATCGATGAACTTAATTAGTAATCGATTATTTAATCACTAGCGTTGATCGTTAATGCTTGAAGTCTTTAGTTTATCCTTATGATCACTGTTTTTAAGGCAGGACGTTTTTCACTTCTTCAAACCACGGTAGAGTAGATCAGGTCAGATTTGACGACTTCTGCAATACTATCGATTAACTTAACTAGTAATCGATTATTTAATTACTAGCGCTGATCTTGACGGCTTGAAGTCTTAAGTTTGTCCTTATGATCACTGTTTTTAAGGCAGGACGTTTTTCACTTCTTCAAACCACGGTAGAGTAGATCAAGTCAGATTTGACGACTTCTGCAATACTATCGATTAACTCAATTCGTAATCGATTGCTTAATAACTAGCACTGATTTTGACTCTAGGAAGTCTTATGAGATGATGATGTTTTTTTTACTTTTCAATGCTGTCGGTTGACTGAATCCGTCAAATTATTTCGCTCTTCTTAAACCTAGCGGTGATCTTAATTTTTTAGCTTTTTTTTAGCCAATAAATTATTATCCGTTTGTGGCTTTGATCCAGACCGACTGACGTCTTAAGAGAAAATAAAGGATTGTGCTTTCGTTTGCGGTATATAAAGCATGTAGGTAGAGCCTGTAGTGGTCATTCCTAATCACTGCAAGGGAGAAGATCATTAATAAATAAAAAATAATTTAAAAAACATGGATATACACAACTCTTCTATCATAAAAAAGGATATTTTCTCTTTCACTCAGAACTTGTCATCTTGTCATGTTACTCGTGCCACCATATCGCGTAACATTATACCTGCGGCGGTTCAATATTATGCCGGGTGCCATGGTTTACATACCAGAAATTTGTTCGCTTGCAATGTTGGTAATGATTGTGTACCTGTTTAATAGGGAAAAAAATTGTAGCATAGAAATCAATTAATATTTCATTTATTTTCAACCCTTTCAACCCGTAAAGGCTTTACCCATAAATCGTTAACGATTTGTTTGATGTTGAATTTCAAAATTTTTTCTGTTAACTTTGATCATGCATACATACATAATTGGCCATTACAACCCTTCAGTCAGGATTACGGCCTAGCTTCTCACGCCACTTATGTTGTGTGTGCTAATTTTATACATGAGTGGCGGGACCTACAGTTTAAAGTCGACTCCGAACGACAGATTTTTTTGAGAAACTTTTCATGGCAATTTTATTTACTCTCAGAGTTTTTGCCAGAAATCTGCTGAGAGGAAGCCGCCGAAGAAATATTTTTTTCATATTTCGTTTTTGATGTCTGACCGGGGATTCGAACCCTGGCCTTTCGTCTAATAAGCCAACACAATACCTACTAGACTACGGCGACTTAACTTTGATCATTTTTACTAAATTTTAAGGGAATTTTCTTTATTTTTCTTTGATTTCTATTTAAAAAATAATATTCTTTCATTTTAAATGGTGAGTTGATCGATTTTCTTTTGAGCGTAAGGTCCCACAATGCCCCTTCAGTTCGTTTTGAGTGTGTGGTTAACTTTTGTGGCAAACCACAGGATTTCCCCGTAACGAATTTATGAATGGAAACACAAAATTACTTTCAAATCCATTTATTTAAAAATAAATTCTAATAATACCACTTCATTTAGTTTCTAAAACAATATTTTGTTCCAAGAATGTTTTCATGGCTCTAGAAATTTCTTTTACAAGCGCCAGAGTCTAGACATTTCTAAGAAAAATAAATTCACCAGTATTAGCAGGCAGGTATACTTTTGCAAATTCTGTTTCAAGGATATTTTCTATTTTAGGTAGACAAAAATGAGAGGTAAGACATTCCATCCCTCTTACACTTACATTTACATGATACTACGTCATGCATCGTTAGAGTGAAGGAATACCTGATCAATCGAATAATAAAATTGTTTTTGTTTGCTTTGAATAAACTGTAGTTTATTTGAACAGGATTCGAAGAAAATTTCTGGTAAAAAAATATTCAAGGGCACAACGGTTTATTTTTTTTTTATTTTTAATCGTGATTAATGACTGAGAAGATGATGTCATTCATTCGGAAAGTGATACAGCAGAAGAAAGTGTAAAAGATTGTTTGTTAATGTGATTAAAGCAATAAAAAATTAGCCCAAAAAACTAAAATTTACACTAATTTACACATCATATCGTCACATGAAGTCTAAAGCAACTTAACTATTCTCAAAGTAATTGCTTGTCAAGAAAAAAAGGAAAAATTGCTATCAAAAGAAGAAACTGGAGAGTATTTTTTCAAGGTTGTTGAAAAACTGAAAACTAAGTGCGAATTCAAGGGCCGCAGATTGCGTTCGGGTGGCATCGGTAAGCCGCTGTATATCTGCATATAACACTGATTAGGCTTTCGTATAAGATTTGAAAGAAGCAAGGGAAGGAATACTGATGGTTTATTGTTACCAAATGGATAAGCTGGATAAATTTTTGACATCGTCACAGGATGGCAATAGAACAACGTTTGAATTGGCATTTGTTAGGGGCCTGCAGGATTCGGAAGTCTAGAAGATTGAAAAGAGAGCTTTATTGGTACATATTACCATAGTACATACATACTGGTACATAAGAACAAAGAATAGTTTTTGCTTTACTTATATGCAGAATTCTGCGACGGATTAATACAACTTCCAGAGAAGAAAAACTTCAATATATCAGGGTATTTGTCGCATTGATTAGGGTGACAGTTCATTTAAATGCAAACTTTTAGCGGGTTCTACTTTAAAAATTTTTAAGTCACTGGGTTCTGCTCCTCGTTATTAATTTCATACAGAGTTTTAAATACCTTCAAGCTACCTTTGACCAAGTGACTGACCTTTGCACACTCAATGGAGTGGTGATCTCGTATTTTAATACTTTGACCTGTTCGCTGAAAACCCAATCTGGAAAGCATTTGAATACAAACACATGCCAAAATTAATCTCGTATTTCAGAAGTCGATAATGTTTTGAAACAAATGAAAGTAGCAGTATAGCAGTGATGCAATGTGGGCATCGCACTTTTATTGGCGTTATAATAAAGACGGTTACAGAAAGCTTTGTTGGAATTCAATGGAAATCTTTAGAGATCAAAAACATTTGTCTTCTGTCGGAATCGTTCATCGAAATGTTGGGAGACATTAGGCTGCGACTTTTAGATGTAATGGCTGCTGGGGCAAGATCAGAATTGAACTTAAGAAAATCAAATTTCCATGTTTAAATATTGACAATTGTATCCGCCGGTTATTGGTCATTTTCTACTGCCATCAGAAAACAGTACCTTCCCACGTCTTCTGATATCCTTGGGAAAGATATTACCATACTTCTTGGTAACCAGTAGACTGTTAGGGCACCGGAATAACCTTTAGAATAATTTATGGCTGCCTTGAATATCTCCATAAGTAGGTAGAGCGGATGAATTGCCCAAATATGGTATAACCATGGAAGTCTGGTGCGAGTTCTTCACAGTGGAAACCCATTTGACAACGTGAGAGCAATGCAGGAATAGATTTCAGTAATGTCGCGTATGCAGCTGTGAAAACGGATAAGACAGCACTGCAGATCTGGCCAAGGTCTTATAAAGAATGTGTAAAAACTATGCTCAAAATTCAACGGAGCTCAGTCTAATTTTGAGAGTCACTACTGGAGAATGAGAGATGCATTGTTTTTAACCACAATGATCAATCTGCGGACACTGCGGAGACGAAAAAGAAGAGAAAACTTTACTTCACCTGTTGGGTATATGCCTTGCGCTATGTCGTAGGAATTGTTAATAGCTAGTTTAGAAGAACTAAACACTGTGGTATCACAATGGGTCATACGTGGCCTAAGTGTGTTTATCACAACTCAACAAAAACTTTTAAACTTCCCTTGTATATTATCGAAATAAGGATCACTTGTTCTTTAAATTGTTTGTATTTTTTTTTGTATTTTAAAAAGTATTATTCACAATACTTTTTCTATAATTTTTAATAATTTTTATAATTTTTTTTAACAATAAATAAATATTTCTTTAGAAGATTATTTATCACGTTACAATTTTAACAACAAAAACTTAACAACGATGTCCGCACTTTCAGTTAATAGCCATTAAAAATGGGAGCCGTTACATTTGGATAACCCATGGGATAAACCATAGCGGTTTGTAGATTTATGGCGGGTAATTGTTGATATTGCGATAAGTAACGCATGTGCAGCGAAGCTCTTTGCCTTTGTAAGCGCAAAATATATGAATTGTTACTTTCAACGGGAATGTTACCATCTATAGCTCGTGGTGATAAGGACTGTGGTGGGTATATAGGTGGTGTGTAATTTCCTCTTTTGGATTCACAGAATCGAGATGAAGATTGCCGGGACAATCGGGACGACATGGCTTTTTGTTTAGCAAAATCAGAGGATTGAGGCGTGTAGTTTTGTTCAGCAGATTTATGGGATTGCGGTGAATAGTGTGGTGAGTATGTGGGAAGCGTATAATTTTCTTCGGTAGATTCACAAGATAAAGGTGAAGTTTGTGGCGTGTATATAGGAAGAGAATAGTTTTCTTTAGAAGTTTCACAGAATGTAGGTGACGATTGTGGAGTGTACATGGTTGTATTATCATTTTCTTTGAGAGAATCACAGGATGAAGCTGGAGACTGTGGTGCGTATATGGAATGCGCATAGTTTTCTTCAGTGTCATCGCAGGATGATGATGATGAAGATTGAGGTGGTGTGCAAGTGTTTGGCGGATAATTTTCTTTTATAGTTTCACAGGATCCTGTTGAAGATTGCTGAGGGCACATGGTTGGCGCACTAATATGTTTAGGAGTTTCTAAAGATAAAGGTGAAGACTGTGGAGTACTTATGGCCAACATATAGTCTTTCTCGACAGATTTACTGGACTGAGAAGAATGCTGTGACTGACTTGATTCGAAGCGTCTTGAAATTCTACGTCTTCTGGGTGTATTAGCACCTAAATCATATGGTCGGAATAAAGCTTTGGCCGGTATATGCGCTATAACACGTTCAAGCTTGTTTTCTTTATTTTCCTGTTCACGTTGTCTCAAGCATAATCCCAGTTTCTTGTGTGTATAAACGCGATTGAACTTCTTGTGGGTGTATCCATGGCCCAAAGTTTGTTCTTGGTGTTGATAATCCGTATCCGAATATGACATTGCTTGTATTTTTCTATTAATTTTTTAAAACCTAAAGAAATTCTTTCGTTTAAATATGCTCGATTTGCTTGTTATAGGCAGACTGTTAGCATTTTTGAAATTCTTTGCTGCTTTTATACTCTCCTGTACTATGCTGTGTTTTTATCCACTTTCTTTTTGTATTATTCTTTGGGCTACTATTTCTAGTTTTTTTCAGCAGGTACTAAATTTGTTTTTATTTTCCTTGATCACCATGATATTTATATCTTCTTCTTTTATTTAATGTGAGTCCTTTTTCTTTGGTTGTCATATGTTGTTGTTGGGGTTTTTTTTGTTGTTGTAAGCAAAGTAAACAATTTTCACCTTTAAAATCTTTCTTGAAACTGAAGATTCTTTTAAATCTTCCAAACAATTGTCGATTGTTTCTTTTCTCTTAAGGATTAGCAGAACTGATACAGTGTTTAAGTCTATTTCTGGAATTTGTATGTGTGTATATTGAGTAATTTCCTAGAACGCAACTTGAAAACAGAATTGAAACGTCTGGCGTTACCTGTACCGCTGTAACAGCTGAAAAGATTTTCTTGTAATTAAAGAACTCAAAGAAGTTTGAAAGGAGATTAGATAAAGTTGGATAAGATATGATCATACCGATATCTACCCATGCTATGAGAACTTGTTCTTAAGCGTCGCTGGAGGCTCTGTGGGATTTAAGTTCGAAGAAAGAAATTTTAACACGGAACCGAACAACATTATGAAGATTTCAGTTACAGAGTGTGGAAATCCTGATATAGGATAGAGAAGTATAATGTGCCAGGGTGATAGCATTAAGGTACACGGCGACAAGTGCCACATCTTGCCTGACCTGTAATCCAGTTGGAAGTTAACTAAGAATAACAAAGATCTGTATGGGGGTAGTGTGCAAAGCAGCCGTAAACTGTAACACACGAGATTTCTTTAATTTATCAAAGAGCTTTACATTGCAATTTTTATCGAGGGAATAGTTTAGAAGAAGATAACTCCTAGAAGAATATTAGACCACATCAGAACGAACGATACAAATTAATCTTCGACATTTTTTTTACTGCCTCCCAACGCCCTAAATCTGTTTTAAGTTGGTTTAAGTTTCTTTCAATTTCTAAGAAGTTTCTTGTGTTGCAGAGTCTCCTCTGTTTTTCTTTTGTTTAAAGTATCAAAACTAATTAATTTTCCATTTATTTTCTTTCGTTTTTCTTTTCTGCTTTCTAAAGATATAAGAAAACATATTGCATTTAACAACCAGCAGTTCAAATGCGTCTTCGGTTGTTTTTTTTTCGGATTTTTTTTAAATGGCTTTTCTACTTAATCATCTGCCCCCTGCTGTGTTACAATTCTTGAATTTATTTTTTCATTGTTTTTTATTTCCAATTCAATTTCATAGTTAATGTCACTATGGTTGCCTCCTCTCTTATCACGTTTTCTCACAATATGTTCTCTCTTTTGATTTTTGAAATTTATTGTGTTTTTGATCTTTGAAATCAATTGAAGATGTTCGTATAACAGGTGGAAATATTGGTTTAGGTTTCCCGCTCAAAAACACAATGAAACCAGTATTGTCTATGGGCACTTATCCCATTTTCTTCAGGCATTAACTTTTAGGAATTGCGCAAAACAATTGTAAAAACTTAAGGGAAATGTAAGCAAATTCGTGTTGAATGTATGAAGTCGCCAACTTTGCTTCAATTTTTATATGTCCTACCTCTCCTTTAACCCCAAAATGGGAACAAATAACCCAATAAATTAGGAGACAATATCATATAAAGTCCAGATAAAACTGGCTGAGAGTTTCAAGGAGGAAGAAGCATGTAATAATGAAGTGCAAATGGCTTTAAAAAATCTAGGCTCTGCATCCATTATGTATTGGATATAAACCATTATGGGTGTATGTCTATGAGGCTTTTGTTCGGGCAGACAAAACGTATTTGAAAACAGATTAAAGGCAGTTGAATAAGATACAGAGACTGGCATGTATTGGTATAACCGGGCAGTGAAAAGCTATGCAACCGTAGGCTTTAGGGTCTGTTGGATTTCAGCCCAGTATAACTTAATGAGGACCAGAGCAACTATGGTTTACTAGACTTAAAAAATGCTTCCCTATGCGCTACATACTGCCTTCTATAACAGTTGGTGGCATGTTGTTTCAAAGACTAATTGTTGTAGGAATTGCGCGGCGTGTAATTTCAATTCAATCTGATGGCGATTGTAATCTGATATGCTCTTTAAGCGATAACAAAAAAAAAAAAAGGAAAAAGAAAAAAACAATGTCTAGCTGATGATTAATGCCGTGTTATTAATAGAACTGCCACATTCGTTGCAGTATATCCTGTTTATGCCATTTCACATCCAATGCTGCACTGTCATATGATGAGATGAACAAATGATAAGTGTGAGGTCCTTTTGTCCGAGCAACATATTGTGGAATTTGTTTTTCTGTCGTTTTGTCGGTTGCCCTAAGAAACGAGCGACAATGACCTTCTTTAATGATTAAGTGTCGTCACTATTTCATCCTTGTTTGTATGATCAGCAATTGAGTTTAATTTTGTTTTTTTTTTTTTGGAAATTATCAAGGATTATGAAAAACTACTTTAAATGCCAACGCTACAGAATGTTTATACGAGTATGATAACAGCAGGCTCTTGTTATATGCTTGTGTGTGTGTGTGTGTGCGTGTCGAGCGAAGTACTTCACATTTCATGTTTTATGGACTTCCTAGAAATAGGAAAAACACAAAGAGATTAAATCCGCCTCTTAGTAAAGACAGCCTTAGTGATCCTTGAAAAGGAAAACATGTTTCTTGTTATTGTTGTTGTTGTTTTACAAAAGTGCGAATAATACAACAACAATACCTGCAGACAAATATCCCGGGGTAATTATAGTACCAAGGAAAATTTCTTCGTTCGATAAATTTTCTTTCATCTACGTTTCGCTTGGCTTGTACAATTTGTTCCTTTTGTCTTGAAGTGCGAAGGTATGTATGAAACAACAACACCAACAAATGATTTTAATGTGTTCCGAGTTGTTCACAAGGATTTACAATTGTTTGCTAAAAACAATTGAAATGAAATCCTGCAAAAAAATAATAATTTTACTGGACATAATTGCCAAGATAGAGGATATGCCAAATGTTGTTCAGTACGTAGGGGTCATGGTCACACAGGATTTTTAAAATGAAATTGTTCATGATACGGATGTAGGCGAAAAAAATTAGGAAGAAGGAAATGTCTCTAGCATCAGTGTTTTATTTACAGGAAGTAAATACGAGTCCTTGAATTAATTATTGTGAAACTTTTATGAGGACTTTGTTTATCAAAAGACCAAAACTCAGGGTATGGTTGTTATGTGCTGTAAGTAGGGTACAGACGTTGACGGGTGATGTGTTTCCAGTGAGTCAGATTCATGGTAGAACGATAACGAGATGTAGGGATTGACTGACAAGTGAAAAACCGGTTAACTGTTCGTTAGATGTAGCTTGTGCAAAGTCTGCTTAATCGAGAGTGAGTATAAAGAGCTGCAGAAATTGAAAATACCGCGAGATTGTCAGCTGATCAGGTGGACGTTTCAAGAAGACGATAATCGAACAAATACAAATGACCTGTAGTCACCCTGGTATTTGAGCATAGTGTTCTGCGCGGTCTTCTGATGTAAGACTTAAACGGTGGTTCTGCGAGGGCCTCAACGAAAGTCATCGGGTGATTTTAGTAGATGGAAGCCCCATACTAACAGAGAATTTCAATTGCTTCAATAGTTTGTTATTGAGGGCAGCGTTTGTTAAACGGATCTTGCAATGAACATGAAAGTCTTCGAATAAACTCTCCTAACCTGCCATTACTTTTAGGTGGTGATTTAAAGGTGGCTCAAGAAGATGTTCTTTAAAGTGCAAACAACATAAATTTCAATTGAATTCACAAAATTGTCACATTAATTGAAAAGTCAAGCTGTATTGTTTTTTGGTAAAGCCCACAGTACTCTCGCCATTGTCCATAAAACGTAACAAATTGGCCGGAAAAAAAGGAAACAAATTCAGTTACAGGGATTAGCCAATTACATGTCGTCATGCTTTTAATTACTTACGAACACATTGCGGTGGCAAAAGAATGATGCTGACCTTTTTGGATCAAAGAAAGAAAGAACGATGATCATAAATGGTGATAAAAAGCGTGGAAAATTGATTAGACGATGCCGGCAAAACAAGGAGAAAAAGATCAAAGTAAAAAGGAACGAACTGTAGAAAAACAAAAGGATATTTTAAGCAGGGATTTGTCTTAAAGAAGCATGACAAACTAATATGCCGTTATGGTCATTGTAATTTAAATTGTTGCAGGCTTAGTCTAGTCACAAGAGGACATAGGCAAAAAGGGAAAAAACCCAGCATGAAAACAGGCTTAAATGACCTTTAGTTAATGATAATGCAGGATTAGTTTTATGTGAGAACTTGTACAACATAATTTCAAATAATTTTTGACAAAGTAGACAGTATTGTTGAGCAGTATAAAAGTCGCAACAAATAAGAGAAAAAAAGTTATTTAACAGAGACATTTCAAACGGTAAGCAACGGTAAGGAAAAATGGCTCCTTCAAACAGTCAGGACATGCAAATCTGCGAATATACACATAAAAAATTCAATTGTGTTCACTCACATAAGAAACTGGGTTTATGTCTAAAACGCAGAGACAGTCGGGAAGATGTGGATCTCTCAGAAACTATCACACAGGATAAACGTGTTCCAACCAGCTCTAAATCCAATCTATTTCGTTCTTATACTCAGCATTGTAATGAGCATGATAACTGCCACTTAAAACAGCAGTCTCTAGACTGTTCAACATACTATTCCAAAGGCACTCAAATGGCTGAGGATTTCAAGTCTCGCTGGCAATATTATTATTTGTATGCCTATCCACCTGCCCAACAATCCGCCGAAGAATATTCTTTTAAAATTCAAAAGCAAAGGACTGCTTTCTTTATAAAATATGTCTTGCAATTCTATGAGAATGGCAATGGCTGGCCTTCAGTCCACCCAAATATTCGGCAGCTTAATAATAATTTTAAAAGATGAAATTAAGTTAAGGACATGGAAGGTGCATTATAAAATTGCACCTTCAATGTTAACTTTTGAGAAGGTTATGGTTTTTATATTTATAAGTAAAATATGAATTAATTTTAAAATAAAAAAATCGATTAATATTTAAAAGGAATAAGAATTGTTTGTTGTTGTCCATTTAAAAGTATTTTAAAAGAAAAAGCTATGAATTTATCGTGAATAATAGTCTTGCAAAGACAGAAACACTGAATGCATTATAAAATAAATACAAAAAAATTTTAAGTCTGGCAACTTCTAAAACTTCACTGTTTAGTTTGTTATTGTCATTCGTTTTCTTTCTGTCTAAGAGGAATTGAAAATCTCGTATATGATTCATGTGTCGGTCGTATAAAAAACAAAATAAACCATGACTATCGGTAGCAATTCTAAGTACACCTCTGGTGGAAGTTTTAAATAGGAGTGAAAATAGAGATGATCAACCATCGTCCCTCCTAACCCTAGATGTCCAACCCTTTAGACCTGGGCAGTGTCTACTAACATTCAAATATTAGTTGAGAAGAGATCGATCCAGAAGTTGCCTTAATGAGATAGATTTGGGAATGGGATTACATTTGTTAAGGAAACCATGGTCACATAGAATTTCCGCAAAAAGACATGCATATCTAGCAGTAGTTTGACGAGAAAGAGTTGTTGAAAAGCTTTATATTCTGATAATAATTTTGTTACATTTTTAGTCTTCTGACAACTTCGAGAACTTTACTGTTGATTTGTTGATGTAATTTTTATTATTCTCTATCTCTATTGGTCTTTCTATACAGTTTTGTAACCGGCGAAGTCTTCACAAAATCAATGATACTTCAGAAGAATGATATTTTACAACTGATCTGAGGTTTTGAAACCACTAAATGGATAACTCGATAGTTCATCAATGTGTGCTTAGTCTGTTCACTGTTGTAAGCAAGTATTTTGCGTACGGGTGAATATTCTTTTTTCTTGTAAAAGGGCATGCACTCCGAGATCCTAAAACAATAAGTAATGAATAGAACATAACCCTTAAAGTACACCAAACATTTGTCTCTTCTAAGTGTAATCTTTTAATATTCTTTTCAGGATTAGAACTTAGCAAAAAGATTAAGAGGCGCTTAAACCGTAGGAATGGTTTATACTCCTACAGATTTATAGGAAGGAATTCAAAGAATAAAAGAAAATTCCGAAAAGAAGGAGTGAAGGAAAAATTACCTGCCAAATAAAGTGTTATACTAGTTAGTGATGGTAATTAAATATTTAACAGCTACTGGAAATTACAAATAAGAAAACATATGTTACGAATTCCTAGGTAAATGTAAAAAGGATACGCTTATCAGGACACCTGTTTTCAAGCAAAATTTAAACAAAGTCGCCAGTTTTATTTCTTTACTTCATGCATGAATCATACAAGAATCTTAGTGTTCAAGTGAAGGGACAGAAATGGTAATTCATTGCTTTTTACCGTCTATAAAGTGTTTGAATTTTATAGTCCTTCTTTGAATCCCTACATACGTGAACTTTAAAAAGGACGATGTAATCGTTTCTTAAATTTACGATTCTTGTTTCATAGACAATCGTAGTCTTTAAGCCAATATCACTGCTAAGCCTTTCCGTATTAGCTAATACTTAGCAGCTGCTAAGTAGGATAGGGCTTTCTAAAACAGTGGGGAACTACCGATTCGAAAAAGTTGGTAAGATTCTGGTACTAAAGCTTCATTAGATGGCAACATTAATTATGTCAGGCAGTTCGTTCAATGATTTCTTTGACTTCTTAGCATGACTTTCAACTACGAAATAGACGCCTATTTCGTTGAATTCTTATTTTTTACATAAAAATATGTCCATCTATACAAAACAATTGTGTCATGAAATATTTACAGAAACACCTAAAAAACATCTAAAGGCCTTAGCAAATAATTCACCAAAATTAGGTCACCATTTAAAAGCAAACAAGGGTCAATAAATAGAGATTTTTTACTTTTAAAAACACCTTTTTAAAGCTAAAAGAACACCATTACGTGTCTAAGACAAAAGGGAAATCCCTATTCTTGTTTACTTTTGTCTATCTATGGGTATGAAAGAAATCTTTTTGTTTAAAAATTTGTAACTCAGCCTAACTGATGACATTTTTTTTTACAATAATTAGCCACACGCACACTCACCGGGATAGTTTAACTGTAAAGGAAAAAAGGACAATAACTTTAGGCAAACGAAATTTTAAAGGCGCTTAGGAAAAAAAAAAAACAACACAAACAATAAATAGTAAGAGGATCAAAAAGGATCAGCATGAAAATTTTAAAAATGAAAAAAGATTTCCAAAAAATATTTTTCGGTTACAAACAGTGCCTTTCACACTGGCATGTTAAGGTCTTCTTTGTTTCTTTTCGTATTAAAAAAGACCTTCCTCTCTCTCTCGTTCTAAAAGGTGAAAAATTTTCTTTTCTTTTTTTTTCTTATTTCTCTTAACAAAAATGTACGTAATAGAGTAAGAGATTCTATTTTCTGTTTATGGCTCTGATAGGCTAATAAAATTGTTTAGATTTGTACACTTCAATTGTGGTTTCTTTTCTTCCTATTTTTTTTTGTGATTTTTGAAAAACATATGCTTGGGTTCATGATCCCAAAACACTTTGTCCGTTAAGGGTGAGAAGAAAATCTTTAGAAAAGGATTTTCATTTACATTTGCTTAAAGGTCGACGACAACTAATTGCAACTGGTTAGGTGAACTGATAACATTTCAAACGAATGATTCTGATCAAACATGTGAATGCCGCCGGAGTTGATAACCATATTGCCAACGATTTATGGCTCCTGGCGATAGGTTCACACACCCCTGAACCGGATTTCCTTTGCTTTTCTATACAGAAAATTTGTTGATGACTTGCATTTTCTAAAGTAAATTTGTAGATGACTTGCATTTTCTACAGTTAATTTGTCGATAAGTTCTATTTTGTAAAGAAATTTTTGTCGATAACTTACATTTTCTATAGAAATTTTTTCGATAACTTTCATTTTATATAGAAAATTGCACATCTTGCCTTCAAAATACTCTACAAAAAAGGCAGGACCCGATGGATTCAACTATCGGAAAACACAGATATTCAATTGCATCATCCTTTTTGGAACGACTTGTCTCTATTCGTATAGTTGAGGTATGAGAAAACTGATGATTTAGTTTTCTTTTCGTAGCGCTCGCTACCACAGTTAAACGTTTGATCGGCGAGAATTTTGAAAAACAATGTCAGTGTACAAAACCCATCAAACAGTATTTTTACACGAGGGTAATGGCTCTTCGAGTGCTATACACGGGTTTTATTGCCCAAGAAGTCATAATATTTCCAACACCCAGTTTGTAGCTGTGGGGGATCTGCCCGAATAGTATCATTCTAAATAAACTGAACAAATCATCAAATTCTAGGAAAAAACCAGAGATCGTTTAGACTTAACGAAACCAAATAAAGAATATTGATTTAGCACTGTGAAATCAATGTAAATCCCTTCTTATTCTTATTATTTATTTAACTAATCTCTCTACATGTAATAACTAATTAATTAATAAAAATGTAAATTTCTTATGAATTCGTATATTGTTTTATAGTTTAATTGTTTTTATTGAATTCAATGTTTATTGAAAAAAAATTTAATTAAAAGGAAGGGAAAAGTGCTATTACTCGCGTAATATTTTATTTCTAATTACTTTGTGTGGTTTAATTCAAAACTAATAAACCATGTTACTTGTCATGAAGTTTATTAGGCTTAATTTAAAAATTATCAATAATTTCTTTAATTAAATATAAAATTTAACTGGTTTTGATTATAAATTTTAATTATAAATTCATTAATTCAAATTAAAGAAAACAACTACAACTCATAATAAAAATCTTCATGAACTTGAAATGCTTCTGACAGTGATTATCTGGCTGTTGATGTAACTATAGGCTGAAGCAGCACCACAAAAAAGGTCAGGAATCTGTTATATGATCGTACCTAATAATGTAATTTCGAAACTCGTATAAGATTAGTTTTTTGCAATTTCGTTTCAGCCATTTTGATGCTAATTGGGCTGAAGCTCAGGATTTTCTGTTACTCAAAAAAGTTTCATCTCTCAAAACCAGTCAAATGTTCCAATCGTTCTAATGATGAGCATACAGCCTCAAATTTTTATAATAGCATTGAGAGGAGATGATTAGTCTACTGCATTCTAGTTGCATGCTGGGGATGTCATGTGATACTTTAGACTGGCTTTAAAAACGCATATTTGTATGACAAGCCTTTTAATGTAAGGGCAGCTGCTGCCTACTTGCAGTTGCACCAACTCGTTGAATAAACACTGCCGCTTATAACTCACTTCTTATTGTTCTATAGTGACATATATCCGAGTCAACTCAGTTCATGAAAAATACCTCCCTGGTAGCCAAAAGAACTCTTGTTCCCTCAGTTATCAAAACAATCGTGGCGACTTCCTCTCAAAGTTTTTGCCAGAAATCTGTCAAAAAAAAAAGGTTTCTCAAAATCTGTCTTTCGGAATCGACTATAAACTGGGGTCCCATCACCCATGATAAAATTAACACACACAACATACGTGACGTGAAAAACTAGGTCGTAATACTGACAAATTACAACCCTAATGATCAATTATGTATGTATGTATGTAATAGAATAGCATCCTTACACAAGTAACTAATATAAGCCAACAGGAGAAAAATTGCATTTCACCATGAAAACTCCAAGCTACACACATTGTTCGTACTTCGATACGACACTCGGGATTGTCAAAACTTTACGCAGATTGGCTTGGAGAGGTGATGATGGAAAGTAGGTCAAATACTATAAATCGTTATGGGCATACTGCCCTAAGCTGGCCCAAATGATCATGAATATATGATTAATGGAGAGAAAGGTTTTGTTTGGAGTTCAGATTACTGTTAATAATTAGAACGTAGTATACCTGTCCTACATACCAGCGCAAAAATGTGACCTGAATGTGTTCAATCTAACTGTGCTAAATAAAGACCTCAATACCACTCCTTAGATTATTGAGTTAGGTTTGAGCAAAATAACTGTCTTATAACTGTATCTATAGAACAACTAGTGGTTTGCCTTAGTATTCTTTATCATGAAACTATGAAAACTATGAAAACTATTGTAAATAAACGAATGATAATTATTGTAAAATAAATTATCAGGCCTTCAAATAAGTGATAAATGCCTTTGAGTATGAGTTTACATTCTATCTATAAATTCAATAGCAATTCTGGGTAATTGGACAATTAAATAGACTATTTCCAGATAACAACAACAACAACAACAACAATAACAATGAATGACCTTTAGAAATTTTAAACTATTGACACAGCGTGATACAATTCCATCACAAATGCCTCAAAGAAATTAATTTCTATTGTAAAAATGCTTGAAATTCTTGACAGTGAAAGGAAGACCTAAACAAACACATGATTTTATGAAAATAAAAATAGAAAAAAAAAAAGAAAAAAAAAATAATATTGTGAACAAACTCAACTGACAACTCGACTGTCTGTCAGGTTTATCAAAGCAGAAAGCAAGTCAAAAAATGGAAAAAAGAACGAAAACAAAAACAAAAGAAAAAATTGCAACCTGCTGTGCTATGCTCTTCTAATCGTTTTGTTATTGTTTTCCAAAGCCAAGCAAAGCAGTAGTTGACTTAGAAAGATAAGATGTACTATGTACGTACGCCTGCGCGTACTGTATGTATGTGCGTTTAAAGAGTACACAATAGATATAAATGGCACTTAAACAAACCTAGCTTATCGCTTTCATTTTTAATTCTGTCTGTCTGTTTGTATGTATTTTTTTCCTATCTTATTGTTATTGTTATTTTATTGAGAAAATCTTTACACATACCTTCATATTTGCAATTTTAGTTTTCAAAAGAATTCGAAGTAAAAAATATTTCATTTTTCCTGAGGTTTTGTAAACAATCAACGAATCATTAAATGTTGGCAATCAATAAGAGACTCAAACGATAGTGATTATTTGTCATTCAAATATTTTTTTGCAGAAATCTTTTCCGTAAACATCCTGTCCCTTTAACTCTATTATGTTCGATTGGATTCTTAAGAAATTCTACACATTTTATGCTATCAGTCTCTCAATTTAATACAATGGAGTTTGTAATGTCATGTTTGAGGTTACAAATTTGATTTCAATTAAGATTAGAATTTAATGTTCAACACATCTATACAAGGTCTGTCCATTGAGATTTTGCTAAGCTCAACGGAAGGGAAGCTTTAGAAGGCCCTAGCTTACAATAGGAGTATTATCTTCTAAGAAGGGTCATGACCTAACCTAACTAGAAAAGAGTTGAATGGTATAGAGGAAAACACAATATTTTAACTGAAAATATTTAATCATTTTGAAACACCCTTTATTTTGGTTTAAACATATGAATTGCTTTATTTTACCCATTTCCCCACAATTAGTAGCACTTGTTTAATGATTTTTTTGTTCATCTCCGATTAATTTCATTATTTTCCTATAATTTTGTATTTTAACATAAAAAAAAACTTAAAAGTGTTACAATAAAACAATTAACAAACAATATTCATTATTTTCTTTAAAAAATTTTCGCCATGTTCAACGAAATATCAGCAAAAAAAAAAATTGGTTTAAATGAGCTGAACTACACAAACTGAAGGTAAACACTTCCGTTGCTAAATAATATTACAATTACTCACTCACGTTCAAAAAACATAGAAAATCATTAACGATCGTAAAGAGCCAAAGTGTACTAAGCGTAGGTTGATTAAAAAGCTTAAATAATGTATGCTGGCATGTTGTTTTCCTTTATTGAAAAAAAGGCAGCAGCTTCTGAAAATAACTTTTGTGTAGTTAGATTGTTTTACAACTCAACTAAATTGTTCACTTGCATTATGCTCTGTACCTGAACAAATAAGCTGAATAAGTGTCTGAATGTTTTGAATACTTCACTGCAGTTTAATTGCAGTTTCAGTGTTAAATTATTGCCAGCATTTTGAGTGCAAGCAAGTGAAAAAAGTTTCCGTTTTGCTTGCGCCCTGAAGCAGAAAAAAATGTTTGAATGTTTATAATGCAGTAAATAGGCCCTCAATCGCTAAAATAAAATTTGTCAAAATTTCTGTTAAAAAATTCTCTTCGGATGTTATACAGCCTAAGAAAAAAGTCTACATACACCACACTGTTTTTTCCCATTGATTTTTTATCAAATTGAAAAAGATGTTACAGCGTTGTTAAAGGCATTCACAATTCAGTTTGAAGAAAAAGCGAATTTGAAAGGAATTAATTATTATATCGCGGGGAAAAATGTCTACAAACGATGCTGTATATAGACTTTTTTCTTTGACTGTATCTGCTATTCGCTTTTGTCAAGCTGTTATAAGACAGAATTAAGGCAAGACCCAGGTGTAATATTACAAACAATATCCAATTCGGAGATTAAATACCAAGCCTTCCCATTAGGGCAGGGAGCTGGGAGAAACGTAATAGTTCGATGAATAGTCATGCCATGGAGCCTTGTCAAGACTATAATCCACCATAGGAATCTTGCTTTTCCTAACTAGTTTCCATCTCATCTTCAGACAAACAAGAATTATTCTCGAGCTTTAGACCTGATTTTCCTTGCTAATCATGTTTCGACGGATTTACTGATAATACTTTGCAAATACTTGCAGTTTGGTGAAGTCGGCGTAGTCTAGGTAGTGTGTTGGTTTATTAGATGTAAGGCCCGGGTTCAAACCCCAGGTCAGAAATTAAAACGAAAATATGAAAAAATTTATCTTCGGCGACTTCCTCTCACCTGATGTCTGTCAAAAACACTGAGAGTAAATGAAACTGTCATGAGAGTTTCTCAAAAATTTGTTGTTCCGAGTCGACTTTAAACTGTAGGTCTCGCCACACTCTTGTATGAAATTAACACACACAAAATAAGTGGTGTGAGAAACTAGGTCGTAATCCTGACTAAAGAGTTGTAATGACCAATTATGTATGCTGGTATGCAATTCGTTAAATAGGTCTCCAATCGTAAAATTCCTTGTATTATTAACCTGATAAAATATCGTAAACACACTGCAGCTGATTTCAAATTTATTTCAATTGTTTAAACAATTGTTCTCTTTTATACTTTCACAAAAACAGGCATGCTCGTGCATGCACAAATACACAATTTCCGTACTTGTTTACATGCTGAAAATGGCAAAAACAATAACAACAACATAGAGCTTATCATCAACGCAGAGCAACTATACCTGCCAACTGCAAAGACATATGAAACGATAATAAAACGATGCAAAATTTCGAAAATTAAAACAAACAAACAAGATAATAAAACTATGGTTGTGACAAACAAAATAATTAACAAAATAAAGAGCCTTGTATGTGATAAGCGAACAATTTTTGTAAATAACATCCTTTAGTATATAAGTCCTATGAGTAGTTGTCAAGAACCTTAGTTTCAACGCAGACACTCTGCAAAGAACAATTCCAAGAATTTGTTTATTATTTTAAAAGAAAAGAAGAAGAAATAGTTTAAAAAACTGTTATTTAAAAATGAATACCGTTATGGCACACACGGCTTTGGAAGCAAACTCTTTCTATCGCCACAAAAAATTCGATCAGGCGAAACGTAAACGCACAGATTCCTCCAGCTCAACATCATCGGACGGTGAGTTAAGAAACGGGCTGGAAATTGAGAGGAAAATTTATCCTTTTTTAAAGCAAATAAGCAATGTCAACATGTCACACTTTAACTGGCCAGTTTTGGAAATCCAATCTAAAAGAAATAATGCACCAGGCTCTAACACAAATCAAGAATTACCTGCAGCTAAGAGATCATGTAACTATTCCGTAGATGATTGTGAGCTTTCCACTAAGAGACCAGAAAGCTTCGCCGTAAGTACAACCACTCAACAACAGCAGGCAAACATATTGTCAGTTTTGGAAAAGGGATTCAAAAGAAGATTTACACCAGACGTCAACACATATCAAGAATTGCCTCTTGCGAAGAGACCATGTGCCGCCTCTTCCACAGTGCCAAACACAGATCAATATATGACTGCAATTTTCAATAGCGATCAACATTTGCCTCCTGTACAAAGGCCGTATGCCGCCAATGTAATCTCTAACGACAATCAACATGTGCCTCTTACCCAGCGAAACTGTACCTCCACCGTAACCTCTAAATGTGATCAATATGTAGCACCTGCTCAAGGATCAAACAACTCCTATGTAAGACCAAGTTTGCCAGCTTTAGGAAAGGAAGCACAAAGAAATCTTCCAGTAGTAGCCGACGCAGATCAAAATATGGCTCCTCCTACCAGACCGCGTAGCTTTTCGGCAAGTGTAAGCAGATCTGCCTACCCATTTCTACGTTTAACCCAACCACCTCTAACCAACACTCCTTTAGCTTTAACAAAGCTAACCAAAACAGTTCCTACACTAGCCTTCAGCACAAATCAACATGCAACCATCAAACCAGCCATCACAAGCCCACAAAAACCATGTGCCTACACCTTAACATCTGCTAGTCATCAACATAAGACTCCTGTACCAAAACCAGGTGCTAGCACAGCCAGTCCTTCTTCATCTTTTGCGCATTTAACATCTGCTAGTTACCAACATAAGACTCCTGTACCAAAACCAGGTGCTAGCACAGCCAGTCCTTCTTCATCTTTTGCGCATTTAACTCCCCTAGGCATGGCAAACATATTGCCAGATTTCGTAAAGGAACGAAAAACAAATTTTGCAGCAGCTTTAAACACGGATCAAGATATTACACCTCTTACTAGACAACGCAGCTTTTCCGCAGGTACGGGCAGCTTTGCATACTCAACGCAACCACAATGGGCCAATACATCATTAACTTTCAAAAAGCATCTTAATAGAGGTCTTACAACCGCCTCAAATACAGATCAGTCTCCTGCTCAAACACTACCAATTTACCTTTCTGATGGTAAAAGAAGCACATTCTCATTATTTGGTAAGGCAAACAGTTTATCACCTTTAAGTAATAAGGAATCGAAAAGACCTCTTACAACAGCCTTAAATGCAGATCACAACATAGCTCCTACTAAAAGGCCACGCAGCTTTTCTGCAAGTACTAGCAGCTCAACGTCCTCATTTGCATCCTTAACGCAACTGTGTCGGGCAAATAAAACCATTTCTCCGCCTGTAATACCGTCAACTGCTGCCATTCTGCCCAAGATAAGCCATGATACTTTACGTAACATTTGCAAATACCACGGCAATATGGTACGGAAATTTCCCAAAAAGGAACGCACACCCAAAGACCAAGAGAGACGTAATAAGAATACCATTGCCTGTCGCATGAGTCGTCGTGTCAAGAAATTGGAACACATTGCCATTGAGGAGCAATATAAGGAGTTTACGGAAAAAACTATCGAAATAATTGAAATGTCTATGCGGGCCACAGCCTATTTGCATGAACTGATGAAGTTATGCAAATCTCCCGAGGAGGAAATAGAATCACCAGCAGAGTTAACGAAGAATGAAAGGTTACTTGGAACTACTACACAAGCAAAGAAACCCTTTACCATTGGCCTTTTTGGCGGGTACAGAGGAGAAGTAATAAAGATTTTTTTGATTTTTTAATTTATTTAACGAATAATTATAAAAATAATTTTATAAAATAAAATTAAAATTAGTAGATAGTGTTACAAACAAACAAATTAATTTAAAAAAAAAGAAAAATAATAAATGTTCGCTTAAATTAATTTTTAATTGATTTTATAAAACAAGCTTCACTTCGTAATAAGATGGTTGCAGCAGCGCATTTGATTATTTCTACATACGCAACAACACGCAAACCTCTCGTTATAGGGCGACATTTTTCTCGATTGAATAGATGGACGGGCTTTAAGAATGCTGATGCATTGAAATAACAGCATACGCATTTTTAAAGGAAGACGTATGACGTCATTAGGTTGGTAGTTAGTTTCAGATTGTATTTTCACTAAGAACAACCAGCTTTAATAAACTCATTTTGAGGATAAATCTGGGCAAGACTACGTGAAGAAGAAGGACTTCCGGGTGAGTTATATCACGGAAGCTAGAGTCTAAATGGCTGGAAATATTACTGGATAGTAAACTAAGATTGAAAACTCATATAAAGAGCATAACGAAGAGGTCCAAAACTGTCATACTGATATGCAGAAAGCTTGCAGCACTAGATCTATGCTATTATGTACAGACTTAAGCCATTGAGTGGCTGATAGTTTCCTTCTGCATAGTTTTTTAAGCGGAATTGGAAAACTGAGTAACAGGAGTAACAGGAGTGCATGTACTAATTTGGATGTTATATGATCTTTAAGAGAGCAACTATTCTCTGTAATACGGTTAGGTTGAGGAGAGATAGCGGAACAGGAGCAAAGGTGTTCGATTCCAGAGTGTAAGATTGGGAACCCATGCTATATAAGCAGAAGTCTCCGTCATCACAACTTATATTCGCTTCGAATTGGACAGGAAGTACGGAAGTACGGAAGACGAAACATTGCTCTTGGTTTGTATAGAGTTATCCCGAAAATGAGAAAACTGACCCACTTAGACCATCCCTTGTCGGATCTCTGACCCTGTGTGAATTTACAGCATTGAGGTGGTAAATAAGCTTACTAGGTGGTTACCTTTTATGTCGCTTCCTGTAGGGTGGGAAGAGATATTTGGAAGAACATATTCGGCGAAATGGAAGACTGAAATGGTTGGGTAAATGCAATGAGAAAAGATTTGAGCCAGCCTAAGTTTAATAAACGGTTTTTTGGCGGGACACTGTATGCTTAAGGAACACTTGTAAAGATCGACTCAAGTTTTTGAGCAGCTATAAAATAAGACAAAAATGTTTACAATGATTCGATAGCTATTTATTATAAAACAACAACAATGCTAAAATAATCAAAGCATTAAACGGGGTTCTGCCGTATATAATTCGCATATGTTTGAAATGCAAATAAATTTCATAAAACTGTCAACACAAACTTGAAACTTAACACCCGTATTGTCATATTCTAAAGAGATTTAAACCTGAATTAATAGAAATAATCATGATTTTATATTAGAATTATTGCTACCTGTTCAGCTGGTTTACAAATTTAAAATAAAATGTGAAAACCAGGTTCAAATTGTGACATCAAAAAACTGCATCATCATAACGATTCATCACGTTTGTAAAAGAATTAATTTATCGTTTGTAATCGTATGTTTTATCAATTATTTATTAAGCAAATCATGATTTATTTTTCTTAATTTGCATACGTCCAATAAATATTAATTGGCATGGACCACACTATAAATCGAGTTGCAATGTATTTACAATTAAAATTCTCATAAGACAACAACAACAACTGCAATAGCAGTAATTGAATAATTATTTACCAGGAGTTGGATTTGAATAAAACATTGTGTGAAAAGTATGAAAATATATAAAGTCAGGGTTACAAAAAACATATTTAAATATTCCTTAACAATAATGGTTGAATATTGGTTTAATAATGGACAAGGTGGCTTAGTGGTTTGTGTCTTTAATAACTAAAAATCTTAAAATATTGGTATGAGTAAATTATTGAAAGAAACATGAAAAAATGTTAGATTACTAGTTTAATATATTAGGCCCATTGTGCTATCAAATTCCATTTACTTTTGTATGTTGGCTAAATAATGCAGAAGGTGGCTTATGGTTTGTGTCTTTAATAACTTAAAATCTTAAAATATGTGGTATGAGTAAGTTATTGAAAGAAACATGAACAAAAGGTTAGATTACTATTTTAATATATTAGGCCCACTGTGCTACTAAATTCCATTTACATTAAAACCGTGGAAGAGCCTCTAGCCTAACTTATTTTCGGATAGTCTTGCAGGGTTGTCAAAATTAGAGTTCCCAAATATTCTCTCAAGTTTTCGCTTTGAACATTGACGAATTAAGTGACAGACTTACCTGATCGTGTAAAATTGCATGGAAGCCCCACAAAGTCTCTCCAACGAGGTTTATCCATCGTGATGATTTTTTATACCAGCTTATTGGTATGGTACTCATTTCGATTTGTAATTGTATATATGAGATGTTATGATAGAGCTTTCTGGGATTCTACCGTATAGCAATCGTGGCAATATCGTGTGGTCTACTCAATCCTAATTTCGCTGCGAATTTATGTCTAAAGTTACTGTGTCTTGAGTGATGGTTGATATGGTTTGTGGCTAGAATATTTGTATAATTTCTTTGTTTGTTTGTTTTCCTTAGTACTCCTTATCGGCTCATTCGCTCAATGTAAGATTTGTATCATGATAAGTTTAGGAGACTGCACGTGTTACCTACAAAATAGAACAATAAATAGTGCTATATAGCTGAGTCACTTTGTTTTTTTATTGTTCTTAATAAAATTAATTAATTTTTTTGTAATTAAAGATACGAATGACATTAATTGCAGGCGTAAACAGTTGTAATGGAAACTTTTTTGTTATTAGAGAAGAGGAGGTAGTAAGAAGTTTTAATTCTATGTGGATTGTAAAAGTCTAAACAACACTGATTACCATGTAATTTAATAATAGAAAATCGATTAAATTATTAACCTACAGTCAGTCAGTCTATCTGGCACTTATATCGAGTGGCTAATTTAAAAAAAAAACGAATTTTAAATAATTTTTTCCTAATAATTTATTCAAATTCAAATTCTTTAATTCTGATTTCAATTCTAATTGTAAGTGAAATATGCAGCTTGTCTTTTTTTTATTATTTAACAATAATTATTGAAATGCAATAAAGAAGAAGAGAAAAGAAAGAAAAAAATGTGAATAAAATTTGTTGGCAATTATTTTCCAATAACATATTGACCCATTAGCGATTTATTTTGTTACGCTACATTATGTTATGTTACGTTATTAGAAATAATTTATTTGTTCATTTGGCTTTAAAATTATAATGTCTGTATGATCAATGTATCAATGTATCAATGTATCAATGTATAGTTTTCAATTACAATAATAATGATGTCGTTTTGTGATTGCAATTAATGGAATCAATGAATTGTAAAAATTATTAAAAAAAAAAACGTCATAATATTGTATTGTATTGTTGTGTATTGTATTATAACGTTAATAAATATATAAATAACTGCTTATATTTTTTTTTTTGTAATATGGTAGATGTATTCACTTTGAAAAATCTTGTCTATTTAATGTTTTTTATTTTTTTATTTATAATAATCGAAAGAGGCATACAAAACGTTTTAAGTAAAACAAATTACAATAATGATGCTACTTTCATTTACAGTTACCCTACGTTCGGTAGTTTTCACACAATAGTTTTGTAATTATCATGGTAATATCAAATCATAAGGTTTGTGTCTTAAGTCTTTTTATTAATTTTCTTATTTTCTCTCTCTGAATTAAAAAAATTCACTTCATTTTCAAAAGTAAAATTAAACAAAACACACAACGCACACTATGATTCCAATAAAACTTTGTCATTGTGTGTGAACGCTTTGAGGAAATTTTTTTCATACATTTCTGATGCTTTCTCAACAATAACTTGATAAATATTGCTTTTCAAGTGCTTCAACGTTAGATCATATATCGTATAGACGGGACCTTTGACGTTCCCTATAAATAAGAGTCTAACGGCGTCAAACTATATAAAATTGGTGAACGATTAGCGTTCCCAGATCATGAAATTTTCGAAACAATATTATTACGATACACGTCAGTTGACCACAATATCAAAGGTAACCTTTGACAAATGACGTCAGAATCAAATTAATTATGATTCTTGCTGTTACTACAGCCAAAACCGATCAAGTCCATATTTTTTCTGTAAAGTAGAATAAAAAGAAGAGCTCAAAATTAAACTTGTTTTGAAATAATTATTAAAAAAAAAAATTAATTAAAATGCTCGAAGAATTATTATTTTCCTCACATCGGAAATAAATGTTGTGTTATGAGTGTGTTAATAAGTTATGGTCAGTTTAAACACACTGACCCATACCGAATTAATGCTGCTTAAACAATGAAATCAAAATCACTTGCCAGAACAGTGGAACCTTTTTAATTCAAATCAAATTTTATTTATAAATATGAAGACATCTAATGGTTCTTCTTTTAAAAATTTCACTGTCACTTAACAATTGTCAGAAAGCCAATTACTAGTAAAAAAAAGCAAATAATTTCAAACGTGATTTTTGTTTAATCGTCATTGTCGTCATCGTTTATTATTTGATTTTTTTTTATCTATGGATTCATTACTACTACTGTCCGATGTTTAATCGCAAATTGGTTTTGTTCTGTTGTTGCTGTTGTGGTGGTGGTAGTGGTGGTGGTGGATGTAGTAGTAGTTATTGTTATTGGTGAAGAGGGAGGAGAGGCATCTCCCCCTTTTTTTTATAAACAATTTATTTAATTTTTATTTTGTTGTATTATTATTGTGAATAAATACAAGGTTGACCATTGTTTTTTAGTTTAGATGTGGTCTAGACTTGCTGTAAAACGGGTGGAAAGTTGCTTAATTTAGTTATTAGATTTGAACCTTAAAAAGGATTAAAAATATTTAAAAAAAGTACAAAAAAAAATTAAGAAAAATGCTTAACCGTTTGAATATTTTAATCGTTTTAAGTGTAAACGTCTGGCTGGTGTTTGCAGCACCCCAGCAGGCGCCCGCAAAAGAAGTTACAGAAATACGTGAGTGAAGTTCCAAAAACGAGCGAAAAATACATATGAAAACCGAAAAAAAAGAAAGAAAAGCAAAATAAACAATGTTTCTTACCTATAAAATGGATTTCTAACAATTAATCCTTCAAAGGATGAAATTTTGTGCGTGAACAAAAAACAGTGAAAGTACAACTATAGAGACTCTCTATCACAGCGGAAATTTTGGTTTAATTTTCTGTACTAATTCAAGCGTGATTGCCTTCGCAGGAATTTTATAATATGATTCAATTCCATTGGATACAAAGTAAAAATCTTGGGGAAGGCAGGTTTCTACAAATTTTATTAAAGCCACTGAGTGTCTCGCTTACAATAGGTTAGGAGACGGACTTTACTTGAACGATATGAGCAGAAAATAGGCTCATTGTTATACTACAATCAAAATCTAATCTAATGATCAAACATTTCCTATAGAAAACCACACCGACTGTAAAATAAGTCTTGCTGTTGCTTTAATCTTTATTGTAAAGAGTTCAGTCATAAATATCAGATGCTGAAAGGTCATGAGCCTCAGCTTCACCAAGGCTTAGGCGGGGAACTAACATATAGGGTGAAATATAGAGTCTACCTTATTCTTACACCCATAGCTCCTGCTGAAGTTGTTTAAGAAAATGCTAGATTTGAAGAATGTCATGCGATTTAAAGAAAGGAAATAAACAAACAGTCTGATAGTCATATCCAGAATAGGTTAGCAATGTAGTACACAATTCCTGCAGGAGTCATTAAAGGGAATGCCAAGACTGTCGGCATGCGAGACCGCAATAAAGAAATTTAAAGACAGAACATAGTAATATTGAACTTATCCTCCTGCTGTCAACAAGGTTGAGCCTCTCGGCAAATTGACTGGAGGAATACTTAGTTCAACTGAATATGCCATGTAACATCTAAAAGGTTGTAATCTCTGTATATGACTTATCCGTATGTCTTGGAACTCAAATTCTCTAAAGTAAATATGTATGTATTTAGGAAATTTGTATGAAATAAGCGATACTGTTTCAATCAATAATGAAAGTTCAGAATAGCGTCACCTTTTTAAAGTAGGAAAAATCCGTATTTGTTTAATAAATAAATAAATTTCATACTTCCTCAATAAAACTTATTAATCTAGCATGAATACAGCCAAGTATTTTTCTCTATTAACGGCTTTAATGAAGTGTAAATATTGGCGTGCATTTAAACAAACACTTGGCATGACTGTTGACTGAAATTACTTACTTTTAGTAACTCTTCAACAAAAATACGCATGAATCTGTTCAGTATTTTAGTTTATTTTTATTTCTTTGTAAATCAGGGCGTATAAGGAGTTACAATAAAAAAACATTCGAATTACTTGCACTTTTTTTCTTTCAATTTATAAAACAAAAAACAAAAACATCGTGATTAACAAAAAAAAAAAAAAATTTTTTTTATTCACATGAACTTGACAGTGAATTTTGTTTGTTTGTGTATTTTCTTAACTATTAAAAGATTTGTTTTGTTTGTCAACATGACTAAGAAATTTCAAATTGGAAATGAATAGCAAATTAAATAGAGGCATAAAAATATAGGTTTAATGATAATATTGTGAATTTTCTGTATTCGAAAATGAAACCATTCGTGCACGTTTTTATTTTTTGAATAAAAATTCATGTGAATGCCTGTAAAGCCATAAACAAATGTCATGCTGTGCGGAATAATGATGAACTGTTTAAAGTATTTTTTTTTAATTTTTTTTTTTAATTTTTTTTTTTCATTTTTTAATATAAAAATTTACATGACTTTTATAAAATTGTTTTCAGTTTCTTGTTCATTTGCAATTAAAATTTAATTAAAAACTTTAGTGATTATAAGTTTTTTAGATTCTTTGTTTATTTCTATTTTGGGAACCGTTATTGATAAATGAAGATTTTCTTTTTAAATAAAGTTTGTTTCTTAAGTCTTTTGTTTCAAAGTTAATTGAAAACTTCATTACAAAAGTTTGTTGCTTTAGCCTCTTATTAAAAGGGCAAGAATGAAAGGGTATAAATACGCATTTAATTTTATAACTCATGGAATTAAACGATGCTCAGTTTAAATATTCATTTCCTGCAGAAGAGTGACTTCAGAGAAGCTTAAGTACTTCTGACGGTCTGAGCATGTACCCAGAAGTTGAAGAACGTTTTCTCCTTGTCATCATTTTAGCAACTTAGCTGAGCACAGGTCATCGATAATAACATGACTTAGGAACCATATTCGAGGGATTTTAGTCTCTTGTACTTTTCCTTCTTTTACAAAACGCAACTAATTGTTGTATTAAGATGCCATTATCCTTAAGGGGGATGGCTTCTTCAAAATAATTCTATTTTACTTTTCGTATTTATTCTTAAGTTTTTTATTGTATTTGAATTTAATTTTATTTTTTTCATTACAAAAAAATTTATTTTCTACCTTCCAGCCAGCGATATAATCATTTGTACTGAAGCCGATGCAAATATTAACGAATGCATACGCAATTCTTTTACGCAAATGTTGCCAAGAGCTAAAGTCGGCATACCTGAACTGAATTTGCCACCCTTGGATCCACTTGTAGTTGACAAGGCCAACTATCAGTTCTCAACTAATAGTTTGCAAGGTAAAGTTGGTGTGCGTAATATTAAGATAGTCGGCCTTAGCGATACCAAATTCGAATCGATTGATTTTAAAAAGGATGGCGACAAAATCACTTACCAAATGAAAACAAAGACACCGAAACTTGTTATTGATGGCAAATATAAGGCTGAGATCAAAATAAATGATGCCACAATGAATGCAAAAGGAGATTTTAATGTAACCATGAGTAAGTCATTCTAAATCGTTTCTTTTCTGCCTTTAATTGGCATTAAAAACTAAAATGAATCGTTTTTTTTTTATTTAACCAAACAGCTGATATCGATGCCATTATCATGACTGAATCCGAGCTCTATGAACGTGATGGTAAAAAGTATGCCCGTGCATTGAGTTTTAATATTGATCCCACTTTAGGTGATATGCGTTTCTATGCCACCGGCTTGGTGCCAGATCCCACATTAAGTAAGTTTTTCTCTCTAATTTTTTTTTAATGACATTTTTTTTAATACTCATATCCCCATGTTTTCTTTTAGATGATGCCGTTTTGGACTTTGTCAATCAAAATTGGCGTACCATGTACAAAATCTTAATAGCTGAGAGTCGTTCAACTTGGGAACCCGAGTTCCTAAAAGTCACCAATGAATTCTTCTCTCACATACCTTTCGATTTGATACTCCCTAAAAATTAATTTCAATTCCTGTGTAGTATAATAACTGTTAAGGTGTTGTTGTTATAAGTTGAAATTGTTGTAAAGTTAAGTATAAAAACAAAGCTTTAAAGTTTTTTAGAGGCTTATGTATGCATAGATATGATCATAGATAAGAATAAAATATGATGAAATTTGATTTTAAAATGTCATTTTTTTTCTAAAATTCCTGTAACTGGCCTGTGAGAATAGGTCTTCGATTCAGAAAGGAAAGAAAAATAAAGTTCCTATTCATTGCAAGGTTTTGTTCTCTTCCCCTATATTTTTTTTTTATAATCCTATACGATATTATATAAATGTAGTTCTTATAGGTGAAATAGAAAGGCCTTGTTTTAACATTTCATGGTTGGTTGCAGGCACAGTTCACTTGAGTCCACAGAGTATGTAGCAGTAATGCAGCAGTCCACATTTCTTTTTCTTGTGCAACATAATGTTGGGCAGGCAGTCAAGAGATGAATAATTGTCTCCTTACATTCCTCGTCTCTACAGCAGTCATTGTTCGTATGCCCAAGACCAATGCATCTTGCATGAATGCCCAGTAATGACTCCGACAATTTTGCTGCTTCACAGTTGAGCACACTTTTCGGATGCCATTCATTAAGTCTAAGCCAAATTTACTGTGTTATTGTATTCCAAACGACAAAGGGTTTGTGTAATATACGATTGGATAACCAAATCTGAGCTTACATATTCCTAAATAAA
>QOCX01000017.1:727544-740205 GCA_005959815.1 Sarcophaga bullata | reverse complement strand
TTCCTGTCAGCAGTCATCTACCAGAACGTCTGAATGTAAAACAGAATTTTCATTAAGTTTCTCAAAAATCTGTTGTTCGGAGTCGACTTTAAACTGTAGGTCCCGCCACTCATGGAGAAAATTAACACAAAAGAAAGGGGTGGTAAAAGAAGCTGTGGGGATTATAAGGATTAAAGGGTTGTAATGATCAGTTAAGGAAATAAGCAAGTGAGATGACGAGGAGGGGATTTGCAAAGCCGCTGGTAGAACTATGGAGTTAAAAAGGAAGTTTCACAGATGAAAGGGTAATGATGGAGAGAAGTAAAGACTCTTCCCAAGTGAAATGGGTTAGAGCCAGCTTAAGCTTGCATAGCAAGGGAGCTTCCCAGCCACTCACAAGGCAGAATTTTCTATGAAGTTGAAAATAAGTTTGAGGACTTAACTTGGCGAGCGGGGTTTAAAGCAAAGGAAACTTTTCTGTGAACCTGTACGAAAAATCAGATTTTAGTTACGCATCAGTTGGTGTAATCAGAGTGTTACCAAGATAATGATGGTGACTTAAAGAGTCAAAAGACTTTTCTAAGTCAGTATCACTTTGACGACTGCAATCTACAATTATTCCCATAGTATTGATAGGGTTGTGTTAACATTTTGAGGTTATTTGTTTTGAATTCTGCAT
This sequence comes from Sarcophaga bullata, assembly GCA_005959815.1. Taxonomy (NCBI): domain Eukaryota; kingdom Metazoa; phylum Arthropoda; class Insecta; order Diptera; family Sarcophagidae; genus Sarcophaga; species Sarcophaga bullata. Next base: position 739,547 of record QOCX01000017.1, on the reverse strand, counting down.
TATTTAAATCATATATAGACTCCCTTTAAACAGAGTTGAGTTATTGGATTTAATTGCTGACAGACTTATTTGCAAATGGTTGAGATGGTTATTTTAAATCAATTCTGTTTTAGTTTTTGTTTTGTTTTTAATCTACAAATGTTTTATATTTGAAATCGATACATTTTTTTTTAATAATAAAATGTTTAATAATAAAATGTTTATAATACAATAAATAAATAAATTTTTTATGCATAAAAATTGTCTCAATTTCAAATCCAATTCCAATTTGCTAAACCGGTTCCCATTGACATTGACCAACATTTATTCTGATTATTACTATTGAGAGTCCACGCCATGTTATCATGAGTGTTTTAATAAATCTTGAGCACAAAATCTTTAAACATTGAACTCTAATAGCCACGGCTAATAAGTTACAACCACAGAGACGTGGTTTAAATTAAAAAAAAAAAATTGAAAAATTAAGAATTTTTAAACGTAGAATGCATGCATGCATGCATTAGAACCTTTTTTCTTCTCAAACGTTTTTCATTTAAACGTTGAATTATTTTAAATTATTGAAAATTGAAAAAACACTAATAAAATGCATATAAAAATCAAGTTTATTTGGTTTAATTGTTTTAAAATTTTTATAGTTTTTTGAAAAAAAAAAGACAAAAATTAGTTTGATTGTAAAAATCTTTAAAGTTGGTCAAGACAGTTGGTCAAGAAACATTGAAAGATAAAGTTGTTTGAAAACTTACAAAAATTCTACGCGAGTGTTAAATGAAAGTAACAATGGATTTGAAATTAATTTTAATAATTATTACTATTTGGAATATAAATTTAATAAAATGTGAGGAATTAGTGGCTCCCACTAAGGCTGAAGCCATACCACCTGCATTAGAAACTTTAACTGTCACTACTTTGCCAGAACCCATACTCACTACCTTAGATCCTTTAATAAAAAGTGAAATCTCTTCAATAAGTCCTTCCAACAATGATCAGGATTTACTTATAGAAACCACACCCAGTTGGGAACTAATTTATCCAGAGCAGAATTCTTCTACGCTAACACAACCTGCATTATCTTCTACAACCACCACCAATACAATGCCAAAAGCTGTTTTAAATTTGCCCAAATATTTTAAAGGTAATTAAATACTCCCATTACTTCTAAGTCATCAAGTGTAAAGATTTCTATCACGTTTAATAATTCCATTTTAATTTTTTTTTCTAAAATTTTATTTAAAATTATTTTTTCTTCTTCTTCCTAATTTCCAAGCAATTAATTATTTTCTTGAACTGTAACTTAAGAAAAAAAACTTTTTTTTTTAAATTTTTATTTATTTTTTTTAAAAATATATTTCATTTCATTTCATTTTATTTAAATTATTTTAGTGTTTTAGTACGTGACGACCTTGAAAAAGGTCATTTGTTAGGTTTCAAAAATACATCATTTGCTGTTTAAGGCGTTTTCATTGTGAAATTTTGATTTTGAGTTTTTTTTTTTATTTTCAACTAAAAACTGCAGTTATTAAGCAGAGAGGGTCATAATAAATGTCACAGCACAGTGGAAAATATTTCGAAATAATAATTATGATGCTACGGTCGATTTAATAGCACCCTTGAGTAATTTTTAAAAAATTTTAGATTTTAGAAAACTCTTTAGAGTCTTTTAGAAAAGTCTTTAGAGGCTCTTGCGTTGAGAGGTACTCATCTATACCTAGTCAATAGCCGATAGAGTTGCCAATTGTTCAAATGGTTATATCAGGATTACCCTTACTTAAATCAAGCCTTCTCAAATCTGGAGTAACGTGTAGAAGATATTGGCTGATGTAACCAGCCATTTTAAATGCCTGAGGAATTCTTGCCCTTACCATCTGCCAAGCAAAATTATCGCATATGGGGATGATAGAACACAGAAGGAAATGACCCTAGAAGGACTGTTAAAATTAATTCAGAGCTCAATAAGCAGGACATAATTTACAGACTTTTTTGAACAGTACTTGGATTCAACAAGACGGTACTGCGAGTCACACAACAGAATTGAATTTGGCTTTTTTACTGGAAAGGCTTTCAGAAAAAGTATTTTTAGGTTTTGGTAACTTCAATTGGTCTTTTATGTAGGACCACAACAAAAACAATGTCTATGCGTATAGTCCCCTAGGAAGATAGAAAGCTAGAGGTGGCCATCCACCCAAAAGAAGTTGTAATAGACACACTTAAGCCAGGATTACACATTTTTGTCAAGGTGCGTTTGCAATATCTCGATGTTCAGTAATAACTCTAGGAGCCAATCGAGCATACTGCTTTGGAGTTGGAGAACACTTTTCGTGCGTCCTCTTTCTAACTTTGGCTAGATTTCGTGAGCTATTCTGCCAATATCCAAAGCAGACTGCCCTACTACCAGGCTTTTAAGATGAGAGCACTCACTAGTGGCTAAGAGATCTTGGAATACCACTAATCCTGGTACCAACATGATATGAATGTCATACGTTAATCTTATCTTATTGAGATATTTGCAACAGGTATGGACTGGAGTTCGTTGCAAAAAAAAAAAAAGTCCCCAACCTGGCAGAATCGAAAGCCAAACAATAGACAGGTTATCGCCGAGATATCACGGAAAATATAAATCAAAATCATCAACTGGTAAATGGCGGTGTTATTACATAAGATCGTACAATAGCAGGACGCCGGTATTACAATTAAATACAAGTAAATAGGCATTCTTCTTAGAAATAAGTTGCTTAAGTTTCACTTCCGTTCATATGAATGCTATAGGCCTTCATATAAATTTTTAAAATATTTATTATACACCAGTAAATAGGCCTCTATTAATAATTTGTTTCTATTATTAATTTATGTTTTCTTTCATTTCTAGTTGATGACGTCACCAACTGTCAAAAATATTTTGGTCAATGTCTGCGTCAAGTACTCTCCATAGTTTTTCCCAAACTCAAGGATGGTAATCAGTTCCTAAATATACCACCATTAGATCCAATATATTTCAATTCTACAGCCTTTCAATACAATAGCGGACCATTTACTGGGTATATAACCATACGTTATGCCTTAATTAATGGTTTGACGAGCATAAAATTTAAAAAAGTTGATTTTCAAAAATTAGAAAATCAAAAATTTAAAGCTCGCCTTTCAATGGTAGTGCCACAAATGTCGGTTATAGGCTCTTATAAGGGTGATATGAATGTAAATAATGTTCGGGTAAGACCAAAAGGTGATTTTAATGTAACAATGTCAGGTTTGGGTTTAGAAATGCTTACCTTGGGCATGGTGTATAGCAGTGACAATCATACGTTTCTGAAGTTCCTTAAAAGTAATGTGACGACATCGTTGAAGGATTCAAAAGTAAATGCAACGGGCATATTTCCAGAACAGAGATTAAGTGAGTGTTGCTTTATTGTAATGTTAACGTAATTATTTTTTAATATTTTTTAAATATTTTTTTATTTTTATTTTTGCAGATGATGTTGTAGTGAATGTAGCCAATCAATATTGGCGTGATCTGTTCAATATTGTTTTGCCAGAAACACGCAATAGTTGGTCGCCAATTTTATTGGACGCTTTAAACGGTGCATTGGCCATGGTGCCATTTGATTTTTATTAATTTTTCGTTTCAATTAAGCGGAAAGTTTATTTCATTTTGTAAAACATTTAAAAAGATTATTTATAATGCATATTCATATTGGCATGATTCTTTGTTGAAATTCAAAATATAAACGTAAAACAAGTGGGGTGTTTAAAGGCTTTTGTTTTAATTTTTTTTTCAATTCATTTTGATAATTTAATGAGTTCTTAAGAGCGTTCAGCTAGGGACAATCCCTACATATTTATTTCGCTTTACATCCGCTTTATATGGAGTGTTTGTAAAACGCGCATGTTTCCTAAGTCTTTTGTTTTGATTTTTTTTTCTTTGGCATTAAAATTTAATTTTTTTTAAATTATATTTTCAGTCTGTTGCTTGATAAATTTCAGAGGAATTGATTCCATTATTCATCATCTGCTGTTGCTTATTTATTTTGATTTTTTTTCAAGGTTAAGCACGTCTTAACGTTTAAAATAAAATGTTCACTACGGAGCAAGTAAAACGTTTAAAAACTCATAAAGCGGGTTTGCTTTACAACAATACAATCAGGATTAGAATAATTACAAAGAAGAAGAAAATAAAAAAAATTGAACCAAACGTTCAATAAGTATAGTGTTTGGAATTATAATCGTATATTGTATATGCTGTTATTACTATTTAATATGCACATGCTGTAGACGAGTAATTACATTTGCACATAACGTGTAAAAAATATGTAAACGCTGTCTGTCTGTCGCAACAAATGGCTTAAAAATGTTAAAACTTTTCATTTAAAATTCAAATATTTTTAAGCAACATTTAAGCCACCTTAATAGAGCACAATAAAATATCAAATGCTTTAAAAAACGTTTAAACCGTTATTGTTAAATATTAATTTTTATTGCCGTTAAATTGCTATAGTCTCTGTTTTCCTAAAAATTTCATTTTATTCGCATTAAAAATAATGTGCAACTGGGAATTTCGTTAATGAAATAAATAATCGCTCCAAAAAATATTAAATTAAATTAAATTAAATATTGTAATCAATTTAATAATAAATTTATTAAATTAAATAAATTTCATATAATTTTGTTTTGCTTTCATTTAACGATTTTCTTTCTTTCATTTTTTAGTTTCCGCTTCTCTAGTTTCTCACATAGGTTTTGTTAAGTGAATGAATTGCTTTCAATTGTTTAAATGTTTCTTTTTTTTTTTGTTTGTTTTTTTGTTGTTAAATATTTATTTTTTAATGATTTTATGTAATTCAATATTACAAAGTTTGTTTTATTTGTTTAAAATGTTTACACCTCCTACATATTGTTAATGTGTTAAGAGAAATAATAATTTTTAGTTCAAGGTTAAGAAATTTAGCAAAACGCATTCAATTTTTTAAAATTTAAGAAAAAAAACTGGCGTGTACGTATACATAAGTTTAATTAATATTTTTGACGTTAAATTAGTAGTTTACCGGTACAATATTAAAAATATCCTCGCATACAATACTAGGATAGAAATAATCTACGGCTTAGGGCCAGTGTAAAACAAATGACAGGGAATCACTGCAATATTACGGTCCTTTACTCTATTGCAGTGTGTTCTCAACCTATGTTATGTTTACATTTAATTTCTCCCTTAATCCTATTGCTCAAACGAACCTGAAGATATTGTCCAGTGGTCGTAGTGATAATATCATAAATTGTACACCCGGTTCTCCACATAAGTTGGGACAAGTCAAAGTCACTTTATTCTTGTTGCATAATTGTCCTGTTGCCCTGATCAACTTAAGGATTTTGTTTAGCCTCAACAAGGACAGCAACTTCTCCAGTATCATCTAAGTGCTTCTCCCTGGTGTTTCTTTTTGAGATTAAAGTCGCAAAGGTTTCAAATATGTTTTCTGATGATTCGTTTTTCTTGCCACAGAATCTACATATTAAGCTTGAAGTGATCTCCCTTCTGTTTTCAACAGTTCTCTGAGTCTAAAATTGTGTGATCGAAAGGTGGGCTAAAATCCTTAGGGTAATTCTGAATAGTCCGAAGTATTACTCTGAAGTCCCAGCAAAAGCTTACATAGTCTCAACCATGCCTGAATTGAGAAAAATATCTGCTCACTCTATTCTACCTTTCGTCGTACTATATACCCTCCAAATTCATCTTCCCATTTCACAGAAATGTTGGATCATCAGCAGAGTGAAAGAATACTTCTTGGCAAGGCTTACGTGCGTGCTCCTTCATGGCAAGTAGAGAGTGACTCTATTTCTCGTGGTGAAATGATTTAGTTTGTACGAACAATCCCTGATTACTTTCGAATCAACCTCAAAGGACCTAAGTGGTTGGATGACGACCTATGAAATAGTTATCATAGCACTGGGATTATATGTAGTGAACTTAAAGATGAGAAATTCTGAAAGAGATAGCAAAACGGCATGACATTCGTATTATGTGGGTGCTGGAATATAGCGGTGTCCTCAGTAACTGAACTGGCAGGGTGTGACACAAACACTGAACTTCCTGATGAGTTTTCTACATCGCGAACCCCAGTAAGATTACAATTTGCAATGAAATTATGAATTTTGTCAACATCATATGGGCGACAGCGGATAAGGACACAAAATTGGATAGAGGGCGCATGGAAAGTTCGTTCAAAATACAAAGGAGCACCCTTAAAATTGCATTATGGGCAGTCATTCGTATTGAAGACGATTTCTGCAGGAGCTAGAGAGCTGCAGATTGTAGAGAAAAATAGAGAAGGGGGAGAAACTATTCTTAGTATATTGGGTCCTTGTCCTTTGTCCCTTGTCCTTTGTTCTATCTGGACATTAAGTTCCACTTCATTAGAAGCTGTGAATAGTTCTAGGACAAGGAGAAATGGTGGGCTCAGAATGTATGACCATAATTCTTCTTCTTTTCTGTCATACCCTCAGAAATAAACAAAATGATAGCGCCACACACAGCCATTGAAAGAATCAGTAGGGGAGCAGCAGCAAAAGAATGTCTTATAAATACATAACCAAGTGGATACAGAAGTCGTAGAGAAAAACTACGCATGGAATGAAATAAGCATGGTTCTCTTAGAAACCGTGTGAGTATATTTATGTAAAGTAAACAAATTTTTTTTCTTTGGATGGCTCGTGTAGATTTAATTTCCTTTTTTTTATCTTTTTTTAGATAAAAAAAAATTCTAATTTTTTTGTTTTATTTAAATGGCCAAAGTCTATAATAAAATAATAAATGCTTGTNTATTGTATAATTACATTTTATAATGTTTAAAGCATTAAACAATTAAAAATGTTTATTGTTTAAAATAAACAAAATTTTTAAAAACAAAAAAAAAAAAATAATAAAAAAATTTAAAGTAAAGAAGAGGAAGAGAAAAAGTTCAGAAGGTATTATTTGGTAAAAAAAAATCATTTGAAACTAAATTGACATTTAAACTGAGTTCCTAAAAAATTTAAATTATATTGTTTATAATAAAATAAAATAAAAAAAAAATTAAAAATGTGAGTTTACTTTACTTAAAGCTTTTATTATAACAAATATGGTAGAGCATCAAAACAAAAGACTTAAAACACGAACATGATTTAGATTATTTTCTTTAAAGTCATTGCTTTGCGAAAAATCAAATTAAAAAAAAAAATATTGTGATTAAAGGGAAACATTAAATAATTGTAGAAAATAATAACAAAAAAAAAAAAAGTACCTTGAATTACAAAAAAAAAAACAAAAAAATTATAAATAGAGAGAACAATTAGTGACAGAAAAAAAAAGAAAAAAAAATACTGAAATTATGATTAAAATTCAAGATTTGAAATTAACGTTGTTTACGCTGCCTATCAAATGTAGTTTTGTGGTCAAAGAGAAGCTTTAAAAAAAGCTTTTGTTGTACTGCATATTTTTAAGAAGAAAAAACAAAAAAACTCATATAAAACCGATAAACTTACAAAAATTCAAGACTTTAGTTTCATGCCATTAAAACAGTAACGAATAATTGCAAAAAAAGAAAAAAAAAACACAGAAGAAGAAGAAGAAGAAAAAAGTTAATTTCAGTATTTTATGTTTAAAGCCAATATAAAAACCTATAAATAAACGTGCTCAAGAAACATTTCAAGATTTGCCACACAAAAGTGAGCATTGATTCAAAAAATTGTAAAAAAAAATTTCGAAATCAAAAAAATTGTAAAAAATTAGGAAATAAAATTAAGAAAATTTTAAAATTAAATTAAAAAAAAAAAATATTTTGAAATTAAAATAAAAAAAAAGTGTTTTGAAAAGTTTTAGAAAAAAAGTTTTTAAGTGTTTAAATTACTTCCTTTTCATTATTGGGGAGAAAAATAAAAAAGAAAACAGAAAACGGAAAAATAAAAGAAAAATTTGACAAAAAAAAACAAAAAAAAATAAAAAAAACGACAACAACACCTTTAAGCCAAACAGCATTTACAATCTGTTTAACCAATCAAAATGCAATTATTTATGTTGCAATTGCTAACTATTGCTGCTGCATTAATCGGAAGTACCCAGGCAGCAATAGCTACATTGCCAAATGCACAGGAATTTGCAACATCAACATCAACAGCCGCATTGGCAAATGTTGATGCATTATTGGCGTTTCCACAACAGCAGCAAGAAACAACAGCTGATACAATTAGCAGCGACACCAAAAGCAGTAGTAGTAGTAGCAGCAATGTTAACAGTTTTAGCAACATTCAATCAAATGGTAAAATACAGATTTTGTAATACAAATGCTTTGTTTTTGTTTTTGTTACTTCTTCTTCTGTTTGTAAGTTTTGAAAGAAAATGTACGAGAGAGAAAAAAAAATCACTTTTGAGAACTTGAAATTAAACAAAATTTGGTTTAATTCCACAGTTTATGTAATAATAATCAACAATAATGGAAAGGAAAAATACAAACATTTTTCTTTGCCACCCAAAACCCTGTTTGCCAGAAAAATATTGGAAAAAAAATCAAAAACGTTTTTATGGTTTAACAGGTTTTCATGTTTTTCCACAAAAAGCTTTTCCTTGGCTTATAAGAGAGACAAATGTTCGAGAAGGAAAATTTTCAATGGAAAATACATTTATAATATCAACAGATAAACTAAAAACTAAAAAAATTAAAAAAAGAAGCAAAGAAAAAATTTTCCAAAAAGACGAAAAAAAAAACAAGTTTGTGTCTTAAGTCTTTTGTAAAGAAATTTATTACATGATATCACATATGTATGTGAGGGAGTTATACAATTAAACTATGGGCTCCTATATGTTAAATAAATAAATTTTATTAAAATATCTTGGAATCTTTGAAAGAAATGTAGCCAAAAAGGAAAGGTATTCGATGTCCTAGAGTGATTGACTCAATTTAAAATATCATTATGCCTAGTACTTTGAGATGCAAATAATACCGTAAATGCAAACACGTATCCTTTGAACACTCAGGGTAGTTCTGGATATCTGCTACAATTGTCTAGCGGCTAAAGCTTGACAAAACTGTCACATACTGCTCTTGAGTTAACCCAACACGATCAAATAGTATTACTGTGCCCTATGACTTGTTCCTATTGCTCAAGTTGAATTGAGCACATCACTAGAAAGCGGAGACATCTGTTTAGAAAATATACGTGAGTTGTTCCGCGTTCGTATTTCACTGAAAGGCCTGTCTCTACTCAGCCTCCTTGTATTTCTCAAAATCATAGAGTTTTCTGATTCTCTCTAAGGAAGCGTCGGACTTGTCGCCAATAATTTTTGGCATTGGCCGCATAACTTTAGCCTTCAGTCCCATGTGGAATTGGCTTAAATCTAAAAATTAGACTGAAGCTATAACAACCATTTTTTTGTGTTTTAATAAACAAAAGACTTAAGACAACAAAACAAATTTCCCATTTAGTTTCAAAAGTCATGGTTATTTACAAATTCAAAAACAAAAGACTTAAGAAACATACTTTTTATTAAAAAAGATTGCATTTTTTTTGGGCCACCACTGATTTTAAAAGAAATACTTTTCCACGATTTCTATGAATGATTGTGAATTGGAAAATTAAGAAATCTTTTAAAGTCTGACTTTCTTAAAAATCAAAACGAAAGTCACAACACGTGCATACTTTGCTTTAAAATAGTTTGTCTAATTATTATAATTTTTTTATTTAAACCAGGGTCATTTATGTTAAAAAAAAGACGAAAAACTTAAGCCAGAAACTTTCCAAAAAAAAAAAAATATTTCTTTTCTTTGCCTCTGCCGAAACGAAATGATTATCATGCAACTGTTAATGGCATAATTATGCATAGACTTGGAACAAATCTATTTGATTACGATTTTATGATTATGATTTTTTTTTTTTAGTTTTTAAAATCAATTTTTAAGTTGCAACGGCTATTTTAAATATATTACCGGCTATAATTCGTGCAACACAGTGACATTGAAGTAACAAAATATTGGAAAAAATGTATGTCTTCCTTGTATTTCAAGGAAAATCTATGTAAATACGTAAAAGTAAACCTAAAAAGTTTTTTTTTGCATTCCGTAAACTTGTCGGCCTAAAGAATTATGTGCTGAAGAGATAAAAAAATCTGAACATAGTTCTGGGTACAAAAATAGTAATGCTATGACAAAATCGATTGAAAATTTTCATTCCCACAAATGGAATTTCAATTAAATCTAGACAATAATCTTAGATTACTCAAGCGTATCAATTGCAGCTAGATTCAGAGAGGAAGCATTCAAAAATTGAAGTGATAACATCTGTGAGCGAAAGGATTTGTCATACAAGTTCAGATTCAGCACACATGCCATTCATGAGTGATCGCGCTTGCATTATAAAATCCTGCAGATTATAAAAAATTCTTTATTACAATATGAAGTGTACACTCTACGTCTGCTCACACGAAAGAGTGTCCCTTGACACTTCAATTGCTCACTACGTAACAATGACTTAGTAGCACAATATAGAACACAGAGCCTTCTGAGAGTCTTCCTGCAAACTGAAACCAATCTCAAGGTGACAGAATGTCCAGTAAATGCCTCGTAAATGGTGTGGCTACGCCCTTGTGCCATATTCATATTTAACATCGAGGAGTGCTTGTCGAAATCATATACTCAGTGTACAAAGAGCATCGACACAATATACGTATACCCATTCGGCAACACCAAAACCCCAGCATGATTCCCAAGACTCCATCCCAAATAACTTTAAACAGTTCCTGACCGTCAGCTGCTTAACTACAACTACTACGGAAAAAATATCCTTTCATTGAATGATTGAGTCAATGCTTGTTGTTATTTGTTTCAAATTTATGTTCTGGAGTGTTAAATACCTTGCTTTCAGTTCGCGTTTTCTTTGTAAATTTTTAGTTTCTTTTTCAATTTCATTCTTATGTATTCATGATATAAAATCAAAAGACTTAAGACATAAACTTTTTGAAATATCTAAGGCAACATCACGTGTTTTCAGTGGCGTCATTATTACATTTGTAACACATGCATATGTATTAAAACAAAAGACTTAAGAACCAAACTTTTTCGAATTCTCACGATTATGCTTCTAATGTTCGAACATATTGAAAATATTTCAAAACAAAATACTTTTATTGAGCTTTAATTGTGATGTTTAACTTGAAAACAAAATATTTGCAAGAAATTATAAAAGAATTTCAAAAATATTTCCATATTTGTATGACAAACAAGGCTGCATTCATTTCAATATGAATGATTTTGAAATATTTCTTTACAATTAAACAATTAATAAAGAATTTTAAAAATTTCATAACAAGTTTAAACATTGTTTGTTGACAAAATGAAATATTTTGCTGTCATAATAAGGTGGTAATAATAAAACATTTATGGTTGTAAACTTATGATTGACTATCGATCATTATGAGTTTGAATACTAAACAATAATTATTAAATTTTATAGAGAAAAACAATTTGCAACATACCCCATAATAAATAATTGCATAAAAAAAAAATTCACAACTTTTGAGTCATTAACACTGCACTGCGTCTAATACAGAAAATGAAAATTAATTTTTTAAACTACAATACACAAGAGATCTTTTCTTTTTTTTAATAAGTTTTGTTTTGAATTCAATTGCCTGATTTAAACAAAACAAAGAAAAAGAAAAAAAAAAGAGAAAAAGTGCAAAAAATGTATGATTTTTCAACTAAAAAAACCATTTGAGCCAAGCAGCTATATTTACAAAATTTGTATTGATGTAGGTCAGTTAGCAGTGTTTTTTTTTCATTTTGCCTTTCTGACTTTTTGTTTCGGCTTTTGTTTCAACGCTTTCATGTATTTTAAGTGGTGTTGGTAGAAGACCACAAAAATGTTTTAAACAACGTCACTGAATAAGCGAAGGTAAAGCTTCTGATTGTATTGAAAAGCCAAACTTCTTTTGGTTTAGTTTTGTTTTTTCGTTTTTTTTTTTTTTTTGAAAGCCGGTTACATTATAAGCTT
>QOCX01000017.1:702267-727534 GCA_005959815.1 Sarcophaga bullata | reverse complement strand
AGCTTAAGCGCTGTTTGTTGTTTTTTATTATTTATTTTATTATGTTTTAAGCTATGCTAACAACTCTGATTTTAGTATCACGCATAAGTCAATGAATGAATGAATGACTGACTGCGAATATTTCAGCACGAATTATTGCCTTCATTTAACGGAAATGAGACCAACTAGTTTAAAATGATGATTTTATGGCTTGATTTTGGTTATCCGTAAAATAATACAACTTAAAAGATATATTTTTATTGAAATTAAATTATTAAATCCATAACCATAACCACAGTGTTGTTTTCTTATTACCTTACTGTGCAGCAATTATTGTTATTAATATCTCGTATAATATTTTAAGACTTTTGTCCATTAGTCATCCTTAGAAGTGGCATTTGTATACCTTATAAAGATAATCGATTGTAATTCAAGTACATTCATATACATAGTCTGCCACTGTTTATCAAAAGAATTATGATTTCTAGCTGGTTACCTTAAACACAATGCGCAGTTTTAGTAATTTTGTAATGTTAATTGTTGGTACAGCTTAAAGTAGACACTTTACAAATTTAATATTTGCACATTAAAAATATTAAAAAAAAAAATATTTAAAATCAAAATAATTATTTTCTTTTCTTCTTCATTTTTTTTTTGTTTGCTTTTGTGGTATTTCGTTCATAAAAAAAAGAAACTCAGAAGGTGTAAAAAAGCAAAAGCGAGACAACAACAACGATAACCACAACGGACAGAAAAAAGTCTATTTAACAACAAGTGTTAATTGCAAGTGAACACACATGATAAAATTTTGATGAATTGACCAGAAAAAAAAAACAACAACAAAAACAGAAACAAAAATTTCTCAATTTTCAAATTAACCTTCAAAATTGACGATAAATTGACGTTATCTTGGCTTAGGAAAGCGTAAATAAATAAGCTTGTGAGTCTTAAAACCCTAACAACAAAACAACAAAAGACTTAAGACCAAAACTTCTTATGTGTTAAGGAAAAAAAAAACAACAAAAACTTCATTTCAAATCTATTGCCATAAGCAAGTATTTGTTTATTTATTTGTTGTTGTTGTTGTTGTTGTTGTTGTTGTCTTCAAATTATGACTCATATTAACGGTTTAACAAGTTTTAAATCTTTTTTTTTATCTCTAATAACAGTTGGTGGTTGGTTTTCTATTTAAAATAATTGTCTTAACTCTTAAGGTTTATTTTTTTTTCTACTATTTGTTACAATTTTTTTTCTTTTGTTGTGGTTGTTTTGTGGTCTTAAAATTATTATTAGTGTTGTTGTTGTTGTTGTTGTTGGTTTTTTTTTACTTAATAAAGCAACTGCAAATTATTTTTTAGACAATTTTTTTTTTGTTTATTTGATCTTGACCCAAATGGTTTTATTTGTTTTTATATAAAAATCTTAAATATATTTAAACGAATTTTATTTGCCTGTCAACAATATTAACATGTTTTTACTTTATTTGTCTCTCCACTCATCTGTTAAACAAAAATAAATTCCTTAGCAGCGCAGCAGAATAACACAAAAAAAAGTAAAAAGTTATTAAAGAAAAAGACGTATTAATCGTTTAGTTTTGATTCTGATATAAAAAGAAATCAAAATTTAATGAAATCATACGTCATAATACACAAACAAAATTATTGTTTATTGAAAATCAATGTGAGAGGTGGACAGTTCCATTCATCACAGCAACACTTATGAAATTTTTTTGCTTAAAATTAAGGCTCCACGTTTAGAAACTTTTTTTGTCTACATTACATGAAATTCAGAGACTGTTTAACACACTGAAGGGTATCAAAACTTACATTCGATTACAGTATAGTTTTGATGAGCTATGGGATTATTTCCTGGCGAGGGTGGAAAATATATTTATCCATACCCTCAGTGTTACAAGACTAGAAGGTTCTATCATTTTGATAATATCGAATAATCCCTTAACCAATCCTCGTCTCCTCGGAACCGCTTTCGCACTTTCACTTGTTGCCCCACGACCATTTCCACTTGCAACAATTCCATCAGCCACAACTTCTAACACTAACCATATTGCTCGTGTTAATTTTACCGACAAATAGCGGGTGCTAAATCATAATGAAGTTTTTATTATAATTTCTTGAGCAAGTCATAAGGATCATAGAGTGATAACATGTTACTTCCACTTGCGTCTGGCAAAAGTCAATGCTCCAACAAAGGTCCGTGTTACCCTATGGGAAGCAATCTTTTTTCCAACTGTGCTCTCTAAGTATGGGCCGGCATTCCAATTTCACGGCTTCCCTATGGGTTTCAAGCACAGTCTCGCAATTTTGGACGGTGTGCTCAGTATATTGTCTCCATTTGCCTTTCCGAACTTCATTTATGAAAATGAAAGGTTGAGTTTTTTTCTGTTATTTATTCTTGCTTTTATTCGAAATAAGTGTAGGATTTGGTTAGATTTCCCAAATAAATTCCTTCATTCAGTTTTAGCTTATAATATTTGTTACAATATTTGTATTGGTAGTGTACCATAACGTTACAATTTCCTTATAAATTAAGTAACACTTTGAAGTACACTTCCAAAGTCTTTTGTTTTCATTGTATTTAGTATTTCAAATACATACATAACATAATTGGCCATTACAACCCTTCAGTCAGGATTACGGCTTAGCTCCTCACACCCCTTATGTTGTGTGTGTTAATTTTATACATGAGTGCCGGGACCTACAGTTTAAAGTCGACTCCGACGACAAGATTTTTTGAGAAACTTTTCATGGCAATTTTATTTACTCTCAGAGTTTTTGCCAGAAATCTGCTGAGAGGAAGTCGCCGAAGAAATATTTTTTCATATTTCGTTTTTTTTGATGTCTGACCGGGCATATTTCAAATATTTTTGCTTTTTATGCCTACAATTCCAATAATTCATATAAAATGTATGTGTTTTAAGTCTTTTGTTTTGAACAAAAGGAAACCTAATTAAAAATTTAACCACAAATTAAAAAGTAGGAAGGTTTCTAATTAGGGCCAGTTTTTTTTAAAGGTCTTTTGTTTTATTTAGGCAGCTACAATCTAACAAACTACTGCCAAACAGCCTTACAATGCAAAATTATTAATTTATTGTTCCCGTTTTTAATATAAAATTTTAATAAAAAGTTTTGCATTTTTATAAATAAATTTTCAAAATAAAAATACCGTAAACCAGTTCAAAGACCTTAAGAAAAAAAAAACAATTTCAGTTTCTCTTTTTCTTGTTGTTGTTTTCTCTTGAAATTGTTTGTTAATGAATATGCACTGGCAATATAACTGCAATAGACAGACAGACAGACAGACAGACAGACAGACAGCAATGACAATGAACTTTAGGGTCATATAATTGTATGAATCATACAATCATGAATTATTATAATGAAAATGAAGAAACAATAATTTTGTACATTAAATAACATCAGCGTGACATCCAACATTCATTGTAAAAGGGAAGACAATAGAAAATAGAAAAAAAATTCCAAAATAATAATTTCCTACAGGGTCAAGCCTTACTAGGCAGGCGGTAGAGAAACCTTGCCTTTAAATAAAATGAAAACAAGGAAAAAAAAAAATCAATGACCTCCAGTGTACAAAACCTATTAAAGGGTCATAAAGAGCGCACACTTATTTTGAAATTTTAAATTAGTTTGTTTTAAAACGAAGAAAAATCTCATCAAGTTTGCTGCTTAAGTCTTTTGTTTTCTTATTATTATTTTCTATTTTATTTTCATTTTTATTTTTATTTTCAGCTGGCAATTTACAAATAACGCCCTGCTCTCTCAGTGATCCCAACAAAGACGAATGCATTAAAAATTTAATGACACAAGTATTGCCTGAACTCAAGGTCAGTTGAATGATTTTCATAATTTACATCACATTAAATAAAAAAATTCTTTGTATTTGTATTCTAGTCCGGCCTTCCTGATTATGGTTTAGGTTCCATTGATCCCTATTTCTATAGAAGAGGCATTTTCCGTTATGCCAATGATGGTATACAAGGTGGCCTCTTAATTAAAAACATGCAAATCCATGGCATTTCCAATTTACAAGTTCGTTCGTTTGCTGGCAATTTCACCGATAATGGTTTCATCATAAAACTGGGTCTTGAATGTAAACAGATTCGAGCTGATGGTCAATTCAAAGCTGATGTTAAATTTGGTGGTTTGCGTTTAGTGCCAAAGGGGCCTTTTAATATAACACTTGGTAAGGACATCGAGAGAATTTTTTTTAAAAAATTCATGATAAATTTTCAAATTTTTTTTTTCAGATAACGTTCGTGCTACCGCTTTAACTGATGGCAGTTTTGTTAACAGCGATAATAGCATACGATTGCGTTTGCATCGTTTAAATGCGAATGTTGGTATTGGAAATGCTAAAATCATTGCCAATGGTATCTTCTCAGATCGTAATTTAAGTAAGTTTTTTGTGCACAAAACACTATCAAAT
Organism: Sarcophaga bullata; assembly: GCA_005959815.1. Lineage (NCBI taxonomy): Eukaryota > Metazoa > Arthropoda > Insecta > Diptera > Sarcophagidae > Sarcophaga > Sarcophaga bullata. The sequence goes on along the minus strand of QOCX01000017.1, from coordinate 723,091 downwards.
CATATAACAAAACAAATTCTTTCTCCCTCTCTCTCACTCTCTTCCAGACACAATGATTTTAAATTTGGTCAATGAAAACTTACCCGAAATTACTCGCGTTGGCATACCAGCTACACGTGAACAGTGGGCACCCATATTAGTGGAACATGTAAATAATTTCTTTGCCCAAGTTCCTATAGAGAAATTTTTAACGCAATAGTTTCCATTTGTAAATTTTTGCTAAACCAAAAACAGAAAGAAAGAAAAGGAAAGAAAGAAAAAACAAAAAAACAAAATTTAATCACATTGTATTTAGAATGTAGTTTGTAAGTGAAAGAAGAAAACTTATGAAATTGTTTTCTTCTTCTTAATAATTTAATCTTATTTTTTTTTTATTTATTTTACATTTTTATTGGCATCATATTTTCTATTTTGTTTTTGTTCGATAACATTTTATATTTTAGTGACGATAACTTTTTTTTTTTTTTTTGAAGAAAATTTATTAATTTTAAGCAAAAATATGAAACAAAGAAAAGAAAAGAAAAACAAAAACGAAATAAATTAACCCACAAAATACTATTGAGTACAAAATAGAAATGAAAAATGTGTTTTAATTGTTAAGAGCCATTAGAGCTCAAAGCAAAATGGTGCTCATCGCGACGATGACAGTTACCTGCCTTCAATTTGAAAATCCTTAATAGAATTCAATTATCCTTATCCAAAAGAGAATCTAGTGTTTATTTTGTACCCCAAATTCTACGGGAGGGATAACATAATGGAGAGAGTAAATCGGTTTACTGTTCTAAAAGGATAATTCTAAGATGTAGTAATTGGGGTTGGGATTTCATACTGGATGTAATGGAATGCAAGGGTGCCAACTTTGTCTACTGGAGCTCTCATTTGGAGAACAATACGCAGGTTAATAGACAGAGTGCGGAGGCAGCTAGTTGTCATGATCCTTAGTGTACACTTTTTCACTTTAACTAAGGCATTTTTGACTGTCTATTGATGATGGCGATAAGTCACTCTCCAGTTAAATACTGACTAAACCTGGGCTAAGGATATGCTGCAATACACTGGAAAGCCTTAGACACATTCGGAATGATACCAACTTTGCTTATAGTTTTGATTTTAGAATTTCCACTAGAAACTTTTAGTCTCATAGTGGGACTTTTGGGGTATATACTAATACCTTCAAAATACAGATTGTGACTCTAACATTATATTTCCACATAGGCTGTCGTGGTATGTGCACTGTAGTGGTGTATTTTTTCAGGCGGAGGGCATGAACATATTCAAGGCGACTTAATGGTTGTAGACTCAGACCGCCAAGCTACTATCCATAACATTATCTCCATGTTCGTTCTCCTTCATGAATTCAGGGATTTCTGGAGGGAACTTTCGGGTAATTCAATGTCAACTCTTAATTGTTTTGATGGATCGACATGTTGCAGGTGTTCCGATTGTCTTAGTTAAACTGGGAATTCTTCGAGTACTTTGTTGCACTGATATGAACTAGAAGAGGACTGACTGATTGTCTCCTTTCCTTAAATCTTACGGTCATGCATTGCTCTTTTAGGGATTACTAAACAAAACTTAACGCAATAGCAAGGACGATTTTAGAGTCCGAATGGTTTACAATGCATAGTAATTTTGTGCGTAATTTTTTGCTCATAGAGAAAATAAAATGATTTTCTTTTTGCCACACCTTGTGTAAAATGGAATTTAAATAAAAGAAATTCTTTGCATAACATGCACTCTACTGTATAAGTATCAAAATCGATAGCATACTTTAGGGTACTCTAAAAAGCAGTCAAGTATCATATTTTATCATTTAAATATATATGTTGTTGCATACTTTTAGGAAGACTCTCAGTCTTTTTTAAAGCTGCCAGATTGTCTCCAACAATACCAATTTGCTGTAACTGCGGTGTTATTTTAAAAGAAAATTTAATAAATTTAAATTAAGAAGAGATTCTGCAAATATTTGCTTCAAATTATTTCGAACTAATTAATGAGTTCTAAAAAATGTAATGAAATTTACGAGACTTATTAAAAACTGAGTATCTATGCTGGACAAAACAATGACTAGAAGGGGAAGAGAGTGAATGGAAATATTTATAGGATAAACGCTCATACGTGACGTATCATTCTGTGGTATACGGATGGATCAAGGATAGATAAGGAACAAGGGCGTTTGGACTTCGAGAGCAATATTCGGACCCTAAGGGGTTCGAAAAAACTCATAGGTATCTTCCAAACGGAACTTTATGGAAAGATTTGCTTAAATCTGACTGAATAGAACGTATAAAAGACAGAATATAAGAATACTATCCGACAGTCAGGTTATCATCCGGGCACTTGAATGGTATGAGGCTAATTGGATAACAGTCTGATCAGGTTGCATCAGCTAAGATAAATACGACAATAAACGAGGAGATGAACTTGCGGTCAGGAGAGTTTTAATGCTGCTAATTGAGTCACAATCTTCAAGTGGACTGGAAAGAGATGATAAGATCTTTGACTTCAAGACCATTTAAAGTTTTGGGGGAGAATTACAATAGAAAAATATTTCATGTACAAATCAAACTATTTAGGAGTAAGCTACGGACAGTAACTGGACAATGCAAATACAAAGTGGTTGCGTATAGAATTGGTACGTAGGTAGATTCTGTGACGAGGAGAACAATCCACCAGAATACTAACTGTGAAGTTTGTACGGCGCTTATGCATTTCAAAAGAAAACATCTGAGAACATTTGAACATTTGACTGTCAATAGATCGTATGGCCGGTGTCCGCCAGTGCCTTTAAACGACTATAGATATTATCAATACATTAAGGAAGCATAATAGTTTTTATTAAGAAATATTATTTTATGGACATTTTTCTTTTGTTAAAAATTTTGAACTTTTTTTCTTAGGTGCGGGCATGAGTCATTTTCTTACAACGAATACTTCAATGAGAGTTTAAACAAAAGTACTTTTCAAGTGCGTTGTTTTTAATTGAAGTGACCCCATTTATAAATAAATAAATTAAAAAAAAAAACGATTATTTAAATACTATTCACAGCAATTAGAGTGGGTGTTTAAAAAGAAATTATTTTCCTTTCCTTTCTTTTTTTTTTTCTATGAAAAAACAAAACCGCAAAATAATTTCGAAATTTTTTTTGTTTTTTTGAAGTAGAGAAATAGTGACAAAAACATTTGTTAAACAAATAATTGTAATGAATCATGTTTTATGAAAACAAAAACACACACACACACACACACAAGAAGAAAAAAAAGGCGAGAAAGAAATCAATTTCAAATCATTATTATTATGTACATACATACATGGATATGTATTGACAGTTTGATGAATGATAAATAATGATAAATTTGAAGGCTGCTGTTATTGTTATTTTCTAACAATGACTGACACTCCAGAATTTAAGGTTTTTAAGAATTGTTTTTTAAGGGGTATTGTGGCATTGTGTATTTAGTTAAGCCTTCAGGATTATGACAGAGCAAATTTACCAGACGTTTTCAAGCTGCCATGAATGCTTGTTTGTGGCAAACGTAAAGCACATTTAAGGCAATACCAGCTTACATATGTAATCCCTTTTTCATACTGTTCTGTTTCCTTTTTCTTTACAAAAACAACTGGAATAAATTGTTTTTTAATAATCAGAAAAATAAAAAAAATGAAACTTTTGAACAATTGTTGTTATTGTTACAATTTGAATTAAAATTCTGACAAAATCATGTTTTTCTTTTTCCTTTCTTTCTTTTTTTTCTTTGTGTCATGCCAAAAGGTAATTGACTTTTTTAGTTTCACAACCATTAACTAATAAAATAAAAAAACGAAAAGTAGAGAAAAAATAATCCTTTTTTTTCTTCTTCTAAAAATTAATTGCTTAAATACCTCCCATTATTAATACCGGATTTAATTGAATTCTACTGCGTAAGTGTGAACATTATTATCATCAGCATCACCATGAAGGGCTGGCTTACAAAAAAAAAAAAAAAACCTCAAAGTCTCATAAATTAACAGCAATCAGCAGAGGCAGACACATTTCAGCACAATTAAATTGAAAAACTTTTTGGTTTTATTTTCTAGCTCATCCTTACAGTCATGGCAGTCATGGTGGCAACGAGTTGTTTTTGTATTGAGAAAAACCTAGAACTACAGCACTGATGCTAACGAGATGCAAAAGCTACCACGAAATATACAAGAATCTGTGCAAGAGTGTGTAATCTGATTTGGATAAATAAAAACACTTGATTAAACATTTAATATAATGGGATGGGAACGTAACCCAACTAAAGTACTTTCAAAACTTTTTTTAAATGTCTGTCATATTGTATTGCAGAACTTGGATACAAAATATTTACCCATGATAGTAGGAAAAACTATTCTCATCTCCTTTTTCGTAATATAAGGAGCAAAGTACACCCCAAAACTTCTTAAGGGATAGTATTATGTCCTTTGCTATAAAACTTCGAAATGTTGCCTAAACGTTTCAATGCTGCTTTCGAAATCTTCTATAGGGAGACCTGAGTAAGCGGTGTGGAACATAATACACAGAAGACCAAACTTATGCCGTTCAGTAGGAAATACAAAATCCTGAGGATAAATTCTCCATGAATGGGGAGGAGGAAATTGAATCAAATTCTTATCCTCGATTCCAACCTCTTATGTTATGATTTATTCTAGAAAGATCTCAGTTAGCTTATGAGGTTCTCTTTCGATGTGAATATAAAATCTTCATCACAAGTTGGGTGATGCCGATTCAATCTGGCAATATGGGCATAATTGAATCGCAAAAGCTTACGTATCACCAGCCTAATGGTTAATGAATAAAGAATGCGTCAGTTTGTCATCCTTATAACTAATATCCTTTGACGATACCAACCATGGCACATCAGGTCATGCTGAATTAGCTTCCAACTGAGCTCAACCTCGAAAGTTCTCTTTTGAGCAATCAAGAATAAGTTCTCAGTATTCTTATTCTGAGTTGTATACTTGAGTCCTTGTTCATATAAAATAACAAAGGACTTAAAAACCAACTTTAGGGCAAAGGTTTTTAATAAAAAGACTCGAATGCTTCCTAATTGCTAATGATAATGAGACGAGATATAGTGGAGGTTCTATTCTCGGCATTACTTATCTATTTTTTTTTTCATATGTCTTCCAGCGATAAATATTGAATAAAGTGGTTATAATCACATCATTTTTAACAGAAATTTTTGGTTGAAATATTCACCATTTTTTCTTGGGTAGTTTTTTTTTCTAAATATTTCAAAAAAGGAAAAATATTACAGGAAAAATCGGTAAATATTTGTATAGGAATTTCCATTAACTGCCATGTAGTATTAAAAAATATTTAAAAAAAACTCAATTTCTTCATGGCAACACAGAAAAGATTAAGAATCTTGAGAAAATTTTCTTAAAGTGTTGTTGTCCTATATGCTTCATTACGTTACAATTGTGTTATTCATCACAGTCGAATAAAAATTAAGCCAACAACAACAAAAACAACCATAAAAAGAAAAATCAATAAAATACGTGTGTAAGCATAATCATAACGTTGAAGAAGCCAAATACTGTGAAGAAAAAAAAGAAAAGAAAGAAAGAAAAAAATGGTGAGAAGCGAACAGAATTCTTTGGATTAACTTTGTAGGCAATTTTATTTAAATTCTGTTTCTGTTTTTGCCAATCTTTTGCTAACTCTTTGGCTTTGGCTACAACATATTGGTTTTGTTATTGTTATTGTTTTCTTTACCAATAACAATAAGCCATTCAAGTAAAAGCATAGCGAGAGCAGAAATAATAATAAAAAAAATAAAAGAAAAAATAAGCAAAAGAATCAATACGACCACACGTACATAACTGTTGTCGTTAGCACTGTCAACGTCCAGTCTATCAGATACACGCGAACCTTTAACGTAAACGGTGCTTTGGAGCGGAGTGGATCCTAAAATTCATAAAATACAATACAAAAACGATCATCAGAATAAAAAAAAAAATAAAAAATAAAAAAAAAATAAAAGAAAGGAAAATAAAAACAGAAAAAAGTGTTAAAGAAAACAACAAAAAAAAAAATAAAAAAGAAACAAATTAAAGAAATTTATTTCAAATTAATTTAATCACGCTTTTAAAAATATTTTAAATGAAATGAAATTAAATTAAATTATCTCTTAATAGAGTGTGTGCTCTTTATACAATTTTTGCATAATTTTTTTTTTTTTTTGATTTAAACAAACATTATTAGTAGTAGCAGCAGCAGCTGAGTTTGTCATCTTTTAAAATGATTGTAAAATTCATATTCGTAAGCGTAATGCTTTGGCATTGCCTATCATGCTTGCGGGCCGATGATAATTTAGAGAATTTAAATTCGAATTTAACGGATATTAATCATGATTTATGGCTGAAAAACGTGAGTTACGCACAGGAGCATAAATCTACGGTTAATGAAGCAAAAGATGCCCAAGCAGATAAATTAATAAGAACTCAAGAAATGTCAGGTAATAAAACACACGAAAAAATAATAAGAAAAAATAAGAAAAAAAAACGAGAAAAATATTTTAATTTCAAGTACAATGAGTTAAACAAAAAGACTAAGCAACAAACCTTAGAAAATATTTTTTAATGAAAAATATTAAGAGAGAATGTGGTGAAAAAATTCAAATAAAATTAACAGATTTTGTAATGTCACGCTCTAATAGAAAAAAATATAAAAAGTCGCCATAGTTTAGTAGATTGAGAGTCCTTGGTTCAAATCGCAGATCAGACATATCGGATAATAACGAAAAATGAAAAATATTTCTTCAGAGACTTCCTTTCAGCAGTCTCTTGGCAAATGGCAGCCTTCTGGTGCTCATGTGAAGGACAGTGGATAGTGTTTTAGCTTATTACACGTAAGGCCACTGTTCAAACCCCCAGGCCAGACATCAAAACGAAAATATTCAAATATTACTTCGGCGATTTCCTTTCAGCAGATTTCTGGCAAAAACTCTGAGAGCAAATAAAGTTGCCATGAAAAGTTTCTCAAAAATCCGTCGTTCGAAGTCGACTTTAAACTGTAGGTTCTGCCACTCATGTATAAAATTAACGCACACAACATAAGACAATTAGATCGTAATGCCGATTATGTACGTATGTATGTTATGTATGTAAGCATGAGGGTGCTGCAATTTAACACAAACCGAAGCCTCACAATATCTACCGTTGTAAGCTATGACGGGTTACTATTGCTAACATTGCTTTCCTGGCTGATATTGTTTTCCTTTCCTACGAGGACATTAGCTCACATAACTAGAACTTTAACTCTAGGAAACATGCGGCATTTTGGGTAATAAATGATAAAACTCCTCAACATAAGATAACGACAATCGGGAAAGGTCAGATATTAACTGTCTCTGCTCCAATAGGTCATAATCCTATAGAAAACTTTGTATATGATTGAGGCATGATTATGGTGTTGCTCTTTTACTCAAACAATATTTGAAAGCAAGTCCATTATCCTGATGCAAAATTATTTTTCATTACGTGTTATTCAATGGATTCCAGATAATTGATCTTGGGATCAGATTTTTTAACCTCGAAAATGAATAGAACTTGATATGGTCAATAGGGTATTGGCACCTCCGTCATGATATATGGAATTTGGCTTGGACATTGTAAGCAGACAGCCACTGTTCGTGTCCAATTGAAATTCTTATGAGTGAACTAGAATTATTGCTTGCCCTCTATCTACATATACGGATCAAAGCTCCTGGGAGAGATATTTGCGTTAAAAGGATTTGCAAAGGAACTTTTATTTTATAGGAAATGCTGGGTTTACCTAAGGTCCAGAAAATTTATTTGCAGGGTGATTTCCCTTTTCAAGTTCAATGACATCTTTTTCCTTGTCTTCTTGTGTGTTTCCTACTCGACTTTTATTACTTAAACAGTTCTTAAGCAAATTTGTTGTTGTTGTTTTTTATGTTCACGTACAAAGAATTTCAATTAAAATTTAACTCACATATCGAGTGCGTGCTATAGCTCATAAATTTGGGTGTATGTATGTGTGTATGTGTATGCGTGAATGCGTAAGAACGTACGTAAATATATTTCAAGGTATGGTAAGTTATTGTTTTGAAATAGCACGACGTAAGTAAAGCTTTTTTGTATGACCTTCAGAATAATGTGCTGGTGTGTGGATACAATCGGTTTCTAAATTTTTAGAATCTAAGAAATAAAAACAACAAAAAAAACTAATGATTTGTTTACATTTGCAAATGAAATTTGTAAATACTTCTGGGCCTGATGATGGTTGAATATGGAGAGACATGATTTAATTTTTAACGATTCTATAAGAAAATCAAATAAAAAAATCATAAAAAAAAATAAATCATGACTGCTGCCTCCCACACGTTTCTCTGTACACGTTCCCCACACGCTATGCTAATGCTAATTGAGGCTTCTTTTGTTTAATTTATAACCCTATGGCTCTTATTAACACTTTACTGAGTTATGAGTGCAATAGCTGTCATCAGAGGGTTAAATTGGTGATTTATAATCAACGCATACTTATTGATCATAAAAGTCGAGATAAAAATTCTGTTAAAGTGTCACTATGAGGGTAAAAATAAATAAAAATTTGAAATTTGTTTGCTTAATAAACTTTCAAAACTATGACGGCGGCAATAAGTACAAAAAAAAAAAACAAATTACGATAAAGTATGGTAAACAACAAATTGTTTTGCTGTCATATTAGCATTATTTAAATAACGGAAATATTAGATGATTTTTTTTTATGCAAGAATTTGAATTTCGTTTATTTATTTCAAAGCTTTCTATAAACATAACAGAATTTTGCTGACAAAAAAAAAGACAAAAAAAAACTCAACAATTATTAGGTAACTTGACTGAATCTCTGATGTAAAAGATCCAATGAAAAATCAATCCATAATATTTCTATTTGTTCCCTATTGGAGAGAAGAGGAGAGAAGAACCAGAAGAGTTTGTTTTATAAATTAAAAATAAGTAAACGCAACAGATTTCTTAAACTTCCTGCAGAGACGAGACTTCAGTTGCACCGTGCATGTTACTATGACTATGTAACCTCTGTTTGGACACTTTTTCCTTAGCAACGCATACATGCATACATACATAATTGGCCATTACAACCCTTCAGTCAGGATTACGGCCTAGCTTCTCACACCACTTATGTTGTGTGTATTAATTTTATACATGAGTGGCGGGACCTACAGTTTAAAGTCGACTCCGAACGACAGATTTTTTTGAGAAACATTTCATGGCAATTTTATTTACTCTCAGAGTTTTTGCCAGAAATCTGCTGAGAGGAAGCCGCCGAAGAAATATTTTTTTCATATTTCGTTTTTGATGTCTGATGTCTGGGATTCGAACCCTAGCCTTACGTCTAATAAGCCAACACACTACCTACTAGACTACGGCGACTACCTTAGCAACACATAATTGCGAATTTTGCAGATGATTCAACAACGTGCAACAAAACACATGCACAAAATAAAAATGTTGTCTGTTAGGTGCATTGATAACTAGGCTAGGCTTGGTGATAAGCCATCTGTCTACTGATTCAAATTACAAAATTGTAATGGAAAGGTTTTCGACACTTTATTGCAATGTCGACAACTTGTAAATAATATATGCTCAGTGAGCATTGCATCAATAGGCCATCACTGAAGCAACAGTTACATGTGCAATGGAGTACTAAACAAACACTCTCCTGCGATTTTAGATAGTAGAACGTATCTACATGCAACAGCTGAATGGTATGCACAATAGTACTAATCTCTGCTACACTGTTATGGATAAGAAGAAGATTAATGTTTTTCTGTTCTAAAATCACAAGGTTCTTTTATTTAACAATTACGGTTTTCACATAACACTGGTCTGTTGAAAAGCATGTTAATAGACTTAGCTTACCCACGAATGATTTTCGCAGGAGCTATGTCTTAGACTATCTTTCACTATGAGACGGAGATTTTTGACTTTAGATTTTCTATCATCGTCAGAATTCATAAGTAATAAAATGCCTTAAAAAGATTTTTAATTTTTCTTAAGCCAAAATTGGAAAAATATTTACGATAAATGATTGTACAAATCAATTGTGTTATATTTTCTCTCATCAATTAGATTTATGCGTAAAGATTTCTAAAGCACTTGCCAATTTTAACAAATGAATAAGAAAAAAAACAAAATGATAAATTATTCCCACAGATTTGTACGCAGCATATCGAGATTTCTATTGTTGTTATCTAACAAAACTTCACTCGCTATGTAAATGGGATTATTTGTTAAACTAAATGCTTTAACAAATAAAGTGATAAAATATTACTTTCTTTTCTTGTTAAACCAAAGCACAGAGATTTTAACAATAAAAAACCACAATGAGTTCGAAAATCTTTAGGACTCTAAAACATGTTTAGTTTCAATAGCATTAGCGTGTCGCTATGTCATAGCTTAAATGAATTTAAATTTAAATTTAAAAGAAAAGAAAAAAATAGAAGAAAAAGAAACAGCGGGTGGTAAACGATATTCAAAGATGTGTTTCTCTTTGTTTCATGCTGTAATAACTCAGAATTTGGCTATTGTCACACAATACAAGTCTCAAATATTTATAATAAAACTTATTTATGAGACCGTAATCATAAAAAAAAAGAAAATGGCACAGAACACACACATAGCATCACATAGTACATACATAGGACTTAAATAAGCTTAAAATTTATGAAGAAATGTGCGTTTGTATTTAACGTTGGAATAATAACAATAATATTGACAATATTGACAATATTGACAAATTTATTTGAATTTAATTCACTGCCATTTATTATTCATCTATGCCTGCGTAATATTTCAAATGTTTCTTCAATGCAAATTAAAGTGCTCAGGTTTCTTAGCATGTTTTCGCAAAAAAAAAAAAAAAATCAAGCAAATTAGNAAATGAATTTAGAAATCTATGACAATAAGAAAAATTATAAAGAAGATAAGGCCCTAAAGTCATGTCAATCAATTATCGGAACACTGTTTATCTTTAAAATATATTTTTAACACAAGTTTCTGTCTTAAGTCTTTTGTTTACAATGTCAGTGATTCTTAATCCGTTGTAGTTGACATTATAATGTTGTATATATAAAGAGAAATTATTATTCTAATTATCAATATTGCTTTTAATATAAAACTGGGTTACTTTCAAAAAATATTTCAAAAAAAACGTGATAAAAAATTAAATCAAAAGAATGAAAATGTCTTTATAAACAGATATGTATTGCCAACAACAACAACAACAATTAACATTTATTGAAAAAATAAGTTATGAAAACTTTTAGCAAAAAAAAAGATCCCCAATTTCCATAGCAGGGAAAAAAATATTGAAAATTAATAAAAATTAGAATTTTTAAAATCTAACAAAAACCAAAATTAATGAAAATTATAATCAATATCGTAACATAAAACATTTTTAAATGGTTGCATTGTAAAGCCTAGAAATATTTACGATAAAGCTTTCTTGTAAGAAGTTTTTAAATTTAAGAAAACCCAAAATTAGTTTGAAATATAAACAATATCGTAAAAATAAACATTTTCAATTTTCTGCTATGCAAGTAAGAAAAAAATTTACGATATAGTTTTAAAAGTACAAATTTCAAAAACCAAGAAAAACTGAAATTAGTTTAAAATATAAACAATATCGTAAAAATAAATATTTTAAATTTTCTGCTATGCAAGTGGGAAAAAAATATACGATATAGTTTCAAAAGTACAAATTTCAAAAACCAAGAAAAACTGAAATTAGTTTAAAATATAAACAATATCGTAAAAATAAACATTTTCAATTTTCTGCTATGCAAGTGGGAAAAAAATATACGATATAGTTTTAAAAGTACTTTCAAAACCAAGAAAAACCAAAATTTGTTGAAAATATAAGCAATATCGTAAAAATAAAAAATTTACGATAAAATATATTATATAAAAATTTAAAATCTAAGAAAATTCAAAAATAAATAAAAATAAAAGCAATATCGTAATATTAAACATTTTTAATTTTCGGCAATTCAATCATCTAAAAAAATTTACGATAAAGTTAAAAATTCAAAAAACCTAAAAAACTGAAATTAGATATTAATAGTAGCTTTCATATGACATACATATTAACAGAGTTTTTCAAAGAGAATATATAAAAAAATTTACGATATTGTATAAACTTTTTTTAAAAATTCAAGATTTTTGAAAATAAAAAAAACCAAAATTAGTTTAAATCATATAGGATTATACCACATTGGTCAAATATTATTAACAATAATGTAAACCTTTAAAAAATTTACGATACAAGTGAAGTAGTTTAATTTTTCACTGAATGTTTACATAAATTATTGAAAATCTCCTTAAAAATGTCTCAAATGACCTAAATTTTGTGTAATTATTTCACAACATACTTCGCTGCATAGCTAATGGCATAAGGAAAGAAAACATAATAAATCATGTGAAGAAAGCCGAAAAGGAAAGAATGAAAACAAGAGAAATACTGTAAAGAAGTGAAAACATTAAACTAATTGCATTGTTTACAACATGTCAATAGCTAGCACCATGTGATGAGGATGAGTAACAATTTAATATCGAGAATTAATAAAAACAACGGGTAAAGCTCATAAATATGAATTCTACCAAGAAAAGTGAAAAAAAAATATATTTCTTCTGCCATATTGAGGAACACAAATAAATAAAAAAAAAGTCACCACAGTTAACAATGTTTCTTTTTTTTTTTTTTTTTTTTTTTTTTGTTTTTGGTTAAAATAGATTTAAAATGCAAGACACGTTAAAAACGTAGAAGTATTTTGAATACAATTTTATTTTATTTTAAATTTTTATTAGTATTTCTGCGTCGTTTGAGGAAAGAATGAGGCGAAGAAAAAGGAGTTTTTTTTTTTGAAGACAGGGTACTAAAAGCAAGAATTTAAAGTATTTTGGCTTCTGTTTATTTAAAATACAATATAAACTACTTTTCAGAAAAATTATGCCAAAATACTAAAACAAGGTGTTGAAATAAACAGTTTTTTCTTTATTGAAAAAAAAAAAACAAATTTTAATTAACAAACAATGAAAGAAAAATAACAACAAATCTGCATAATAAACAAATTTACTGAATAATTTTGGCAGATATTTAATAAGGCTTTAAGAAATAAAAAGAAAAAGACAGAAAAAAAAAACAAATTAACCGATTTGTTATGAATTTTGATTGATTCAAAAGGTTCAAAAAACTTTAGGATCGTATATACGGTATATTTAATATAAAATTTCTGAAAAAAGAATTGGCTGAAAAAAATTTACGATATAACTAATAACAAAGTTTTTAGATTTCATATGATAACCCATGCTAAACTATATTTTCCATTTTTCTTAAGAAAAAAAAAACCAAAATTACGATATAATTTTATATACGATATATATTTTATCGCAAAATTTTGTAAAATTATAAAAACCAAAATTAGTTTATATTATTACAAAGCAAACAGCATAATAAATTTTTCATTTTCTTTAAGGCAACATTTTTAAAAAATTACGATAAATTTAAAATAAAATCGTATTTTTTTTTCAATTAAAGAAAAACCAAAATTACTTGATTTTAAAAGATACAAAAATTCATAGAAATTTTAGTGCGTGCATACTACAATTTAAATATTTTAAAAATTTACGATAAAATTTTATTATTTTTTCTCTCAGAACTGCTTGATCCCGTCGATAATGCCCCAGCATCGGCTAATAACAATCGTACAGGCCGTCAATTATTTTACAGTCCCAGTTTCTTTTACATACAAAACTTAGGAGCTGAGGCTACTAAATGTGTTACCTCCCGGGGTTTAGTTGGCTTATGCATGAGCTTTGATAGTTGCATACAAACCCAGCGGTATAAAAGACATTTGGCTCTTTACAATGGTGGGCCATGGGACCAAACACAACAATTAGGACAACCTGCTGTACAACAACAGCAAGAATTTTGCCAATATTACGATCAATATCTGCGTTCCAGTTATGGTGTATGTTGTACGAATTTAGAGCCAGTAATGACAGGGCCAGCTTTTGATAAACCCGCTATGGATATGCCTAAGCCAGAGCCACAACCAAACTCTGATGATTCAGAAGTTTTGGAAGCCGATTTAAGCAGCTATGAGCCTGATCCTCCCAAATATGATAATAATGACAACCAGAATGGCAATAATATCGACTATGATCCCATAGAGAATTTAAAACAGGCTTCTTTTGGAAACAATTATAACAACTATATACGTTATCCTTGGCCGCAACAGTTTATAGGCTTTTCGGGGGTACAACAGTGGCCACCACCAGTGCCTACACACCCACCCAGCATAGCCAGTTGGCCACCACCAATACCTACTCATCCACCCAATCACCATTATCCTACACATCCTCCTTTAGTGGCTGGCGGTGGTTTCCAGTATACCACCACCACCAGAAGGCCTAGCTATAGGCCCACTTATTATCCTACCCAAAGACCACTACCCACAAGCAGTCCTACTACAACCACTACCACCACAACCACCAGAAAGCCAGTTTTGGTAGATGCAGCGGCAATGGGTTTGCCTTTACAGTGTGGCCTTAGAAATGCTGTGAGTCCGGATCAAGAAAGAATTGTAGGCGGCACTAATGCTAGTCCCCATGAGTTCCCTTGGATAGCGGTTTTATTTAAATCGGGCAAGCAATTCTGTGGTGGCAGTTTAATAACGAATGTGAGTTTATTCTCTTTTGTTTTCAGGACTATTTTTAATACGATTTTTCTTTAGAATCATATCCTAACTGCGGCTCATTGTGTGGCCCGTATGACTTCCTGGGATGTGGCGGCTTTGACTGCTCATTTGGGTGACTATAATATACGCACCGATTTCGAAGTAAAACATGTAACACGACGCATAAAACGTTTGGTTCGCCATAAAGGCTTCGATTTTAGTACATTGGTAAGCCCTTTCATGACCTTCAAACGCCTTATTTTACCCTCTTTTTTTTAAACTTTTTATAGCACAACGATATTGCCATTTTAACTTTAAACGAACCCGTGCAATTTACCAAAGAAATCTCGCCAATTTGCCTGCCCACCTCTGCCGTACAGCAAAGCCGCAGCTATAGTGGCCATACAGCCACTGTGGCTGGTTGGGGCAGTCTAAGGGAGAATGGTCCACAACCGGCTATATTACAAAAGGTACAAATACCCATATGGACCAATGCAGAATGTGCTCAGAAATATGGCAGAGCTGCGCCTGCCGGTATTATAGACTCTATGATATGTGCTGGCCAGGCGGCCAAGGATTCCTGTAGTGTAAGTCTACTCCTCTTTCCTCTTAAAAAGAAAAATAAAAAATGTAAATTTTCTTTTACAGGGCGATTCTGGCGGTCCCATGATTGTTAACGATGGTGCGAGGTATATACAAGTGGGCATTGTTTCGTGGGGTATTGGTTGTGGTAAGGGTCAATATCCTGGTGTTTATACCCGTGTTACCTCCCTACTACCCTGGATCTATAAGAACATTAAATGAATTGTTTTTAAGGAAAATAATTTTAAATATTTAAACGATAAATTTTTTTTATTAGAATTTACGATATGGATTGGAAATCTGGCAAACGAGTGAAATTTTTATAATTTTTATAAGAAAATAAAATTAAGAGTGATAATAAAAACTAAATTAAAATGAAAAATATTTACAAAAACATTTTTAATTAAAAGAAGATACTTATAGAAAGGTTACATAAAGCTTTAGGGGACTTTACTATAAGACGCTGAGGTGTACTCGCCATACTGAACTCATGCTATATTCGGAGAAGTATAAGGTTACTGACTTCCGGCCTCCTTATCTTGAATGATACCCAGATTAAACTCATTGGGAGTGAAAAATACCTCAGAATCATCTTAAACAGCAAGCTGAGCTTTAGAAAAAAACATTATATAGCAAGCGAAGTGGGTGATTATGCCCTTTATTCCTTCAAGAGAGCCCTTAAAAGAAATTGGTGCTTATTCTTGAAGAAATATGGTCGTTGAAGCCATGAAATCCTACGATTTACTATCAGATGTTAATAAGTTGGCTCAACAGCTTCAAATTCGGATTCTATGGGCCCAAGAAACGTGAAATTACCAGAAATTGTCTGAGTTTTCCTTATAAGTCCTACCGGGTTTGGATAGTATGAATGTGCCCTTACTCTCCAGTTAGCACAAACTTTAGCGTGATATAATGGAAGCTATGACAAACAGATGGGCAACTACAACTAATTGCCGAAGATCTAGACGATTATGACACCGTCTTGGCGGTAAAATCTTTAATGAATAGATTCAATACTGATGTTCCATTTTGTGGACGGGCCCAACCCCCATAAACTTTTAAATAATTTCAATATGGCAATACTCACACAGTTAAGCTGATAAAAATGTTGCATTTTTGAAAGCATATTTGCGAGATTCATTGCGATATCGTAAACGTTTTTAACAGAAACCCCTAAAGTATGCTATTAAACATGATATGATCTCTTAATGGGGAATGAATGGAGGGGGGAGTTTAAATTCAAATTTTCAATGAAATATTCGACCTTAAAAAATGTTTTTTTTTAATTACAAATTTTCTTGTTTTTTTTTCTTCTTTTCAAAAAGTGATTCATTTGTGAATGAAAAAGAATTCATTACCAATTAAAAAAGAAATTTATTCTCAGTTTAATGGACCATTGAGGCTGCTTTGATTGTCAAGGTTAATTTCATTATTCATTAGAAATCGTTAATTTTTTATTTCTTTTGATGGAAATTTTCCTTTCAAAATTAATTTTTAATAATTCTGAAGAGCTAAATTTAAAAACAAAACGAAAAAATTATTTTTAAAATTCAATTTTTTCTTTGTACGAGAATATGATGATCATTATTATGATGATGATGATGATTTTTTATTTTTATTTATTGCAAGACAATAAATAAAACATTCGCTTAAACATTCAATCACCAAGAGACATTTTAATGGCCATAATGTTAGAGGTGGTGCCATAAAGTTTAGAAAAAAAAAAAATAGAAAATTATACGATCTATGTGTTCGTTCTTCTAATGGTTGTTTAAAGAAAAATTAATTTTAAAAAAATACAAATTTTAATTGTTTTAATTAATATGAATTAAAATTTGTTTAATGGTAATTGTTTTTCAAGAATTGCCGCAATTGAAAACAAAATAATGGAATTTTAATGCAGATTAAAAAAAAAAATATTTTTTCTTAAAATGAAATTTTTTTAAATTTAGTTGTGAAGAAATGACTGCGTTACCGACAATTATGATGAAAAGATTATTTATGTCTGCATAGAAAGGCAATAATTAGGAGCTTCGATAATTTTTTTACGCATAAACAGTTTGTAAATGCTTATAATTCGGTAAATAGGCCTCTAATTACAAAACATAATAATTCCTTCTTTTAATTCTAGACTCATACCTCACATGGAAGCAAAGGACACAGACATTTGGTTTACGATATAAATTCCTTTTGCTTTTAAAAGAAGCAGATAACCTAGTCAGATGAAGTGCATTCTCTCGCTACCTATGCTAAGTGGTTTCGGCTTAACCCACGTTTTACATAACTTCGCTGCCAATATTATCAGCTATCTTTGCTTAGATATCTCCTTTAACGGCTGCTCTAGGGATTACACTCAGTTATAGTCGTAGTTGTATGGACGTGAGGCCACGGTTCAAACCCCAGGTCAGAACGAAAATATGAAAATATTTCTTTGGTGACTTCCTCTCAGCAGAGTTCTGGCAAAAATTGCCATGAAAAGCTTCTCAAAAATTTGCCTTTCGGAGTCGACTTTAAACCATAGGTCCTGCCACTCATGTATAAAATTAACGCACACAACACAAGGGGTGTGAGAAGCTAGGTCGTAAACCTGACCTTACCTGGGTTGTAATAACCAATTATGTATGTATGTATGTAATACTTGCCACACATCAAAATGACTGAACATTTTCAATTTGAAGCGGCTGCTTGTTAGGTCTCATGGGTTAAAGTTGATTTCGAGACCTTTCTGGGTCGCTACAGTTTCCACTTCCTTTAGTTTTGATTGCATATTGCCAGGGAAAATGCGATGACAAACAAAATATTCAGGAGGTCTAACATTTATATTCCTGGAACTGCTTATCATACCTTGTCCCATGCAGTTATCTGGTTTAATAAAGATTGCTACTCCACCGCTAGACAAAAACCAGAATGTTCGTTTAAAAATTCGGTGGTGTGCTGTACATTCGTAATCACCTAGTACGTGCTGCTGATTTCAGATAGAAAAGGACTTTTTGATGAATATGTCCTGCCTGTATATTAGAAATCTTATCATCTTACTTTGCCCCCCGGTCCATATAATTTGAGGTAACATTTTCAACCAGTTGACCACTTTTCGACGTTACTAATCCATCGTTACGTTAGATGTTCAATTAAAAAACATGCAATAAATGTCAATGTTCTTTAAAAATACTATACAGAAATATATTTTATTTTCTAAAAACAAAAAAAAAAAAACAAAAACAAAAAAAAAACCAAAATAAATTTCAAAATAAATGTTGAACGAAACGAATGAATATTTCCGTTGACGCACAAACACAACAGAAACGATCACAGTCACAATCACAGTCACAGCCACATGCATGTCCACATTTACATTCACTCACTCAAAATAAATGGCAACATTTTTGGTGTTAAGTAAGTACACATCAAGTCTGTCTAATAGTCTGTTCAACTATAAAATGCTTTCTGATAGCAGCCAGCCAGCTAGTCAGTCAGCCCGGCAAAGAGTCTTGTGGTCTACACACGAGAAAAACTAGAAGAAAAAAAAAAACAACGAAAACTGCTGCAACAACAATATCTCGTCAGAGCATTAGATTAATTTAGACAAGCGAATTTAAAATAAAAATTATCGAAAGAGGGAAAAAAAACATAACAAATTAAACAAATGAAGAATTCTGTTTTTGAAAAATATAAAAACAATGAAAACGACTAAAATGAGGATAAAAACAAAATCCAGAGAAAAGGACCTGGAATTAGGTGGCTATTTTAAGATATTTTCCAACATTATACTTAAGGAGTGCGCACAAAAAATTTTCGCATACACATTTCTTCATAAGCTGCTAACATAAAAAACACCATTTTGATAATGCCCTCTTCACGATGGCAATGGAAAAATATGGAGACTGCTAGCTTACCTAAATGACTGGATTACACAACTGAAATCTGTTAAGTAGTTTTGATAACTTGGAAGCTTTGAGTAAATAAGCGCCTTTATAACAGATATATTCGCAGCAGATTCATAAGTTTATGCTCAATTAAGATGGCTCGTAAAGAAGCTTGTACCACTTATTTGCTACAGGAGAACAATTAATACTAGATATGGAGTTTGTTCTAGAGTGGTTTGCTGGATTTATGCTACTGTTACCCAACCTAATCTACTTTATGGAGTGCCTATAATAAAAATTCCATACATATGACATACATAATTGGTCATTACAACACCCTTTAGTCAGGGTTACGACCTAGCTTCTCACACCACTGATGTTGTGTGTGTTAAATTTTTAAACATGAGTGGTGGGGCTAACAGTTTAAAGTCGATTCAGAACGATTCCGTTGCAATTTTTTATTTAGTCTCTGAGTTTTTGCCAGAAATCTGCTGAGAAGAAGTCGTCGAAGAAATATTTTTTTAATATTTAGTTTTGATTTCTGACCTGGGGTTTGAACCGAGGCCTACCTACTAGACTACGACTACTTTAAAAATAAAAATTTCTGCACTTAATTCCTTGGTGAAGCGAGAAGTGTTACTCCGACACAGATTATAGGTGCTTTAGATACACTGAAAGCCTTTGTTTTAATGCCTAACAGGCTTCCATTGACTTTATTTTCAGGCAAAAGGCTGGTCTTTCTCTTTCTCTCTCTTTCTCTCTCTCTCTCTCCCTCAGAATATCCATGATCTATACTAGATCTCTTCTAAATTGAATACGATTCAAAAGTATTTGGCTTTGATAGAGTGAGTGAGAGCTACTCCGCTGAAACTAGGGATATTTCGTGTAGGCCTGCTGGTTATATAGAGGTCCATGACTCCTCTCTCTGATTAAATAGACCTCCAATCATAAATACGTATATATTTTTCTGTATTGAAATAATCCCTAGAGGTGGAGTATTTGAAAAAAAGTGAAAAATTAAGTACATTTTTGATTTCGTAAAATGCTTTTTTTTTTCGTTTAAATGCAAACGAGAAATTCTATTCTATTTGCATTTGGAATAGATACACAAGATTTGGTCAGATTGTTTAAATAGATTTTCTATATAAAAAAACAAAAATAGAGAAAAACTAAATTCAAAACTATTTATCGCACACCATTTGAAAAGAGAAAAAAAAACCCAAACATGTGTGCGTTAAAATTCGTTTATTTTTTTTAAATTTCGAAATTTTCTTTCAATTTTTTTTTTGTTTTGGTTTTTGTTTTTAGCATAAAAGTTTTGTTAAATTTAAATTTAATTAAAAACAAAAGATTTTCAGCAAATGCAATCGAAATGAATTTCAAGCGAATTCTATCTAAGAATTCAATACGATTTTTAGATTTTCAAATTTTCAATACTTATGGTCAAGGCTAGCTAGCAGCAGAAGAATAAAAAACATTACAAAAAAAAGAAAAAATTGTTTCTTTTTTTTAATTAGAAAATTTATGTTAAACATTAAAAATAAAATTTAAATATTTTTTTATTTGTATTTCGAGTACAATTTCAATAATAATAATAATATTGGCGAATCAAAAAAAAAAAAAAAAAAAAAAAAAAAAAAAAAAAAAAA
>QOCX01000017.1:628317-694076 GCA_005959815.1 Sarcophaga bullata | reverse complement strand
ATTCCACGGGGATTATAGAAATGATAAGAAACTTCTCTTTAAAAGAATTGCTTTTGAAAATGTTTCTTTAATATCTAAATGTGGAAGAATTTTCCAATATTTAAACATTCGAGTTTTATTATTGTCCAGGGAGTTGAGGAAGCATTTGAATGCATATTAGCATAGGCACTTTCCATCTTTTCCTTGTAAATGAATTATTAAGAAAAAAAAAGTTAGAAACAATGGAGCGCAAAAGTGAGTAAATTTATATACTCATTGCTTCAAAATTCTGTTCACCTAACTGTTCCTTCAGAAATTTAAAGAATGATTCTTACTTCATTCTAAAAATAAGCGCTTTTGTATACAAAATGAGAACAAAATTGCATTTGCATTCGTTCCGTCTTCTTTGCCTTCTGTTTAGGTCGAATTTAGGCCATCTGGCATAAAATTCTGAATGACATACCCCGTAGTTTTTCTCCGAGTTCCGCTAAATTATGTTCTAGGTTATTAAACAAGTTCAAAAAAGAAAATAATTTGAAAATTTCAAGCCATAAATTTCAAATCTTATATCTTATCGGTCTTTACCGTAAAATAAAAAATTTTTTCACTTCCCACTAAAATTTAAAAAAATTAGATTTTTCTATGAAGAAATATTTTTTTTAGCATTTAGTTGAGACATTTCAACGCCTTTGTTTTTATTTTTTTTTTTCTATTTTTTGTTTTGTTCAATAAAATTTGTTTTTAACCGGTTCAATTGATGTTCGTTTTTTCTTTTCTTGAAAAAAAAATTTTTTTTTTGTTGTGCTGTTGAAAACAATCGTTTAAGCGCCATTTATTAAACAAATGATTATTTAAAAGTAGTTTTTTGTTTTCATTTTTTTGTTTTAATTCTTTTGTTGTTGTTATTGTTCATTGATTTAATTAATAACAATTTAACGCCTACTTAAGCACACTAATTTGTTAGCTATAAAGGGGACTGACTGCCTGCCTGACATCTACTCAAAACAAAATCAATTTTTTTTTTAATTTTTTCTTAATAATTTAATTTAATTTGAATTTAACAACAGCAACAGCAACAAAACAAATATCAATAAAATTATTTTTTTTATTGTTATTGTTATTGTTTTTTTTTTATGAAATTGTTTTCTATTATAATTGCCAGCCCAATATTTGTTAAATGAATGTTGTTTGTAAGGCTTTTGGCGGTGTTTGAGAGAACAGCTGTTAACATTTGTTGTTAAAGGAAAAATATATTATGACGCAAAATGACTCATTTATTATAACGGTATTTATTCGAAAGGGGGGGGGTAAGGGGAATTATACAGAAATATCAATTGCGTTGAAGTACTTATTAAGAAATTCTGAACGAATTCCTCTATAAAGGTGCGTTCGCTGGCTTTAATAGGAAAATTTTACATTCATTGACTATCTTATTGACAAACAATTACAAAGAATTTATGAGCGATCGATCGATCACTTAAGCCGACACAAACAAGTATTCTTAAATAAAAGGAATTTATTTTTCCTTGTTATTTTTAAATCACAATAAAATACGGAAAATAATTACAAATTAAAAGAAATTTTTTTATGTCGTAAAGATAATCCCAATAACAGAGTGGTAGTTTAGAAAAATTTATAGGTGGGAGCCTATTTATGAAAATGACAAAGTCTTCTAATCTTACTGCTCTACTAAAACGATTAAGTCCATGCCTTATTTGTCTTGAAAGAAATTTTTTATTTTAAAAAGTGTTTTCCCATAATGACCGCCCTTGAACTTTTAGTGTAGAGAGGCACTTATTTGTTTATAAACTATAAAATATTTATTAAAATTAATTTTACGACTTGATAATGATAATATATACACAGCTTCTTTATAGCTATTTGTGTGTGTGTATGTGTGCGTGTTTAATATAGTATTGCCAATAAAATATTATTCCTTTAACCCTGTGAGACTAATTTCTTAATTTTATTAGTTTTTTGATTTAAAAACTCAGAAAAATATTTAAAAAAAAAATAAAGAGAAAAAAAGTGAATTTTTATTTTTAAATTTTTATATTTTAACGTGTGCAAAAACAATGTTTTTTGTTTAATAAAATGTCAACAGTATTTAAAACAAATTAATTAAAATTCAAATGATAGACTTGCATCACTTTTAACACAATTTCTTTCCCACTTTTTTTTTTTTTTTTTTTTTGACCAAAACGTGTACATTTTTCCTGTTTTTTTTTAGACTGCAAAGAGGAAACGCTTCAACAGTTGTTTGAACAGTGTATGTATGTATATGTGGGGTTTTTTTTATTGCCTTTTATACCGTTATAGTATATACATATAATTTATATTCTTATTTCTATTATTTTTATCTACAACAGCAGCATTTTCTTCATGTTGATTTTGATTTCTCTTTCATTTTTTTTTTTGTTTTGTAGGACCCGTGCAATTTATTTCAGCCAAATAGACACCAAGTGGGCGGTATAGCTGCTGTTTCTATTTTTTCAATTTTTTTTTCTATTTCTCCCCGGTTTTTCTTTTGCTTTTCTTCAATATTTCTTGTTTTAATTGTTCAACGATGAAATATTATGGCCATTTTGAATATTCCAAGGCTAATAAATGAGGTTTTAAACGTATGATTTCATATGAAAAATATTGTAAATTTGAAGGCAATTTGGTGGTATGAAATTTCTTAGGAAACGTTATGCTATTTACGTGCATATCCACTATATTGTACTGTTATTATTCGAAAAAGAATCCTGTTCATTTGATATAGAATTCCATGCATGAGGATATCTGTCTCAGTTACCCTATTTACCATGCTAAAAAAAAGTTATGAATCTCTAGCTATTGCACTCAATAAGATCGTGACTGTAAGGATGCCTTGCAAGCCTTTGAACTGAAGCTTAGTCGTAAACCTGGTAACAAATATACTGACACACTTACTAGATTGGCTTCTCACTCGATTGTTGATAGAATCGTTGATCTCTGCAGCTGCCTAGCGGTCTTTACTTTATTTTGTGTGAAAAGTTCAAATTTCGTTTATTTCCTGTTCAAAATATTACACAGCATTTCTGGCATGGGGCTGATTTAAATATTTCTTTTAATTGTTTGTTTATTTTATTGACAATGTATTACTCTTTTCAAAATAAACTTTTTTTTTTCCTCCAGATTTTTTTTGCTTGTCACCAAAAGTTTCCTTCAAAAATTCCAAGTTTTGTTTTGTTTTCTGATTGTTTTTTTTTTCTTTCTTAAATTTTAATGTCTTTATTTTGTTGATGTATTTTGATTAAATAATTTTATTTTGTTAATTTTCGCACACCAAAAACAAAAACAACAGCGATTTATTTATTTATTTATGAAGTTGTGGCGGTTTTGATTCTTTTTTTTTTCCGGCGGGCTGTTTAAAAATTATTTCACACTTGATTTAAGCGCAGTGTCAATGCCGCCTTTAAGAAGAAGAGAAAAAAAACATTGAACAAATGTCTGTCCATGTTTACATCTTTCTCAGGCACGTTACTTGAACAAAATGACAGGGTATGATCACAATAATGATGATGATGATGATGATGATGGCCCCGGCAAGGCTTTGGTTATGGTCATGACAATATGTAATGCATCACAAAAAGTGTCATCAAGAAAATTACGAAAAAAAAAACAAAAGCAACAAAAAAAAACTCATAATAAATTTAAAAAATCTAAATATTTATTTAAGACTTTATGGCCACATAAAAAAAAATAAAAATTTATGTAAGAAATTTACAACGACCAACGACTTTATTTATTAAGAAAAATAAACAATTGAATGCTGTTTTGAAACTCGAGTGTGCCAAAAAAACAAAACTAAAAAAATTTTTTTTTTCTTTAAAGTTTAATGCACTTGTTGTTTAAATACGGCACACAAACTAAAGAAATATAATTTTTTAAAATTAAATTATTTAAAAAAAAAAAGAAAAAAAATCAAGAAAAAATTCCCATTAAATCATTAAAACCATTGAATCATAGACGAATGTAATTGCAAAATAAAATTATTCATACAAGTTTTGGTTTTTTTTTTATTCGTTCATTCATTTCATTAACTTCAATGTTTAACCAGTTTTTGAGAGTTTTAAGAAATTCAAACAAAGTTTTAAAGAAATATCATCAGCGACAGCTTGTAACAGGAAAATTTCTTTTAATTGCCGCAAATAGAACACCTAATTACCATAAAACCAGAAAACAACACACGGGTTGGGCAATATTTTTTTTTTTTTTTTTTTGAAAAATTACCGTTAATGTTTACATACTTCATTAAACAAACGAAGCGTGTCTGAGAATTATTTTGAACAAAAAAAATACAAGCTTTTATGAAAAGCAAGTAAACGTTATTGGCATAATCATGATCATAGAGGCAATCATTAATTCCTAGTTTGTTTGCTGAAGCACACAATCCAATAGCAGTCGAAACACAGCCCTATTCTACCATATTCTGAATTCAAAGGGTTACTTTTCTTCATCTTTAAAGCGTATTTTTCATGCTAAATTTCCTTACTATATTCACGGTCTGGACATTGTATCGAAAGTATACGAAAAAGCTGATGAGCGAATCAGAGCCAGTACGTGGAATTCGGAATCTCCAAAACGTTAAAGGGCATAGGTATTGATAGGTATATTTAGTTGGGAGGCTCAATCTTATTGGCAGCAAGAGGGTACGTACAATATTGCAAGACTTTGCTGGTCATGTAGGCATAAGAAGAGGGCCGACTCACTTCTATCGTTTTGCTCGGCATGCCGAAAGACTGAACATTTGGGCAAATGGCTTCCGCAAGGGCTGTGAGCCTAAGGAGGAGCCGTTTTGACCTCTCACTTCTTGGCAACCTTGACCAAGCTGCAATACATACGTGCGTAATTGATCTTTACAACCCTTTAGTCAGAATTACGACCTAGCTTCTTACATCACTTATGTTGTGTGTGTTAATTCTGGAAATTGATTATGGTATCACAATATGCCTCAATACTGGCCTAAGTGGGATGTCTGCCTTCAAGAGGAGGTCCGTTACCTTACCTAACCTAACTTTGCTTTCGAAATTTTTCAGTACATCTAGAGTGATACAATGGAGATTCCAATTAAGTGGGAGATTACTGTTTTCCTTCAGCATCCATGCGACACTGAAATATTTTTTACGTATTTTTTTTTTATTTAGTTTTACTTTTTTATTTATCATTTTTAATCACCCCGTCATTACTAATTGTCTGCTATAAACCTCCTCTTCGTTTTTTTTCTCTTGCAATTTTTCAAAATAAAAAAAAAAATTTTTTAACGATTTTATATATTTCAATAAGAAATGTTTTTTTCTTTCTGTTTTTTTTTTGTTTAATATTTTATTTTATTTCTGTTATTATGCCATAATATTTCATCTTTATTTAAAAAAGAAAAAAATACAACAACAAAAACACTAAAAACACAAAAAAATACCGTGCCTTGCAGACATCTAAACAAAAACTTTAAACAAAAAATAAACGCAACTTTTATTGCCATTGTTGTACCCTTTAGCTGCTCATCTTTTATAAACTAAAGAAGAAGAAAAAAATTAATTTTTCTTTTGTTGTTGTTGCTGTTGTTGTTGTTGTTACATCTCTTAAAGAGTGAAAGTAAAAATCAGCATAATATTGTTTTTTAAAAGAAAAGAAAAAAAGTTTTTTTTTTAAATTTTTCTGTGTGCAAAAAAGATCATATTAAATTGGTACCCTCATAAACCATAAACTGCATGTGGCCCCACATCAAAAAAAACCTCACAGAGAAAAAATACATAAAAAGCTACTCTGGTAGAAAGAAGAAAAAAAAAACCCGAAGAAAAGTAGCCAAATTGGTGGCAACAATTTCTGGGGGATTACGAAAGAATTTATGATAAATGACTCGTTAAGGCAAAAAAAGTTGTAATTTTTTCTTTTCTTTCTTTAGTTTTTTTCTTTCTTTCTTTCTTACTTGAAATGAAATACAATTTATTAATAAAAATGTTTTCAAATGTTTTTTCAATGCACAGCAAAGAAAAAATTAAGAAAAAAAAAATAAAATGTTGGATAGGTTATGGCCAAGTAATTAAAGTTTTATTCATAAACACAAGAAATCCTAAACTTTTGGAAAATAAAAATGAAAACCAAAAAAAAATATAAAATTCCTTAAAACAAATGAAAATGTTAAGCAGAGCATCCAACTCTATTGGTTCTAAGGAAAGATATACCACAATGGCTTGTGTTTAAATATTATATTGCTACTACAGGACTACTTATAGGAGCCTTACCCTGTAAAATAATTCTGCGAAAATAATTGTTAAACAATTTAAGGCTATTTTAAAAACTTTATAATTCTTTATTCCTTTAACAAAACTCTCTTTAAGTGTTTTCCCAAAGAAGAATTTCATTAAAAAGTACTATTTTCCAGTTTTCCACACACTTTTTCTATCAATTTGAATTTCTTATTTGTTGTTTTTTCCCTGCAAAACCAGCTAATAATCAATTTTCCATTTTGCCACTATTTTGTTTTCTTACGAGGTAGTAGACAGGCATAATGCAACTTATTAATGGATATGATGAGGAAAATATAGGTCAAATCAAACGCCCACCCAACAAATAGCATTCAGTTCACAAGCTGTCTAAAATTTTAAGTGCAAAAACACAAAATGGAGAGTGTAATAAACAAATATAAGCGAAATGTGTCAAAAATTATTGACGTTTTGCTACAAATATAAGCCGGACGGACGTTTGAATTTTCTTTGAATGATCACTTCTCACGTCATAAGACAACAACAATTGTTATTGGATTTCTTGAAATGTTTTCATATTTTTTCAGAGTTTTTATATTTTTTTTAATAATTTTTAGCAAATAATGGCGTTCTACTAAACTTATGGCGTTCTACTAAACTTAAAAGGAGATCATTTGTCTATTAATGATTGACTGATTGATGTGTTGAATGATGTTCATATTGATCATAAATTATGTTTTGTTTTTGATAGTTTTTGCAAAATCATTCATGTTCTATATGAAAATTCTATTTAAATTTATGTTTTAGAATTAAAAATAAAAAATAAATTGAGAAGGGATAAGAGAATTTTCATTCAATATTTGATTGACAACTTGCAACTGATAGTAAAGGAAGTTCTACTTTCCTGAATTAGGATCAGCTATGCTGCATGATTAATGGCTATTGTCTTGGTAAACATTTATAAATATTGGACTGTTATGACATTTTTTTTCATGGGGGACACAACAAATTTTTTTTATAAATTTGCTTACGTCAATTTTGGAAAAGATTAAGTATTACAACATAAAAACTGGGACCTTGACTATATTTTGTTTTTGGGGGGGATTTTCTTTTATAAATTTGAAGGTAATTTTTTTCTATTTTCCTATAAATATTTTGCCTTGTTACCCTTATATTTATTATACTCGCATTTGAATTTTCAAATAAAGAAAATGACTCACTTTTTCTCACTAGTTTTCTGATGTGGTAGACTGGTTTTTCTCAAAACAATAATTTATCAAATAATGCCTTAAAAAAAATGTTTCTTTTTTTTATAATTCTTCAAATGATTTTCAAATGATTTTAATTTCCATTTTAAATTGCCTGTGTTTGTAACACGAGTATTTATTTTACCACATGATGCTCAGCATGTTTGCCTATTTTTTTTTTCTGCTTTTTTAAACGTTTCAATAATTTATGTTCTCCACAAAAAAAAAAAAAAAAAAAAAATACCCAAAAACCAAAAACATGTTTCAATGAAAATCATATTTTTCCTCAAAACTTTTTTTTTCAATAATTTATTTGAGAATTCATTTCAGAAAATTCAGTTTTTTTTTTTAAATTTTTTTATAACGTATGTATATGGCAAGTGCGTGTGAAAATGATGGAAAAGTTTATCGGCGCATGTTTATCGGGCATATTTTTTTCTACTTCTTCCGCCATTTGTTTTGTGTTTTTTTTTTTCAGCGACCTTGAAAATCTTTTTAAAAAAAAAATTTATTTATTATAGCATAAGTCAGCAGCAGCATAATATACCGGGAAATTTTAATGCACAAATGAATTAGCGTGGGCTTGAAAAAAAAATATTTTTTTTCGTAAAGAAAAACGGTATTATTTCCATAACTTTGTCCCCCAACCATTTTATTTTAAAACTTTAAGCTCAAAAATTTTGAAAGAAAATATGAATGGAGCCCAAATGATTCGAGTTTTAAAAGCTTGTATGAGTGATGACGCTCTCAGCTATTCAGGCTGTCAATATTATGGTCATCTGGCCAAGAGTTATATTTTAATAACAAGAAGTGGCAGCCTACAAATAGACGACCTGATTGCCGTCATTATCACACTCTGAAAAGTACATCTTTATAAGGACATCACTTTAAAAGAGATAAGACTCGAAGTCTCCAGCGTAAACACTACTTTTCGTGTGTTATTTGGCGCTCTACAAGTCGATTCTTGCAAAGGTGACTATAAATTCCGTTACTCGTTATTGGTTTCAATTAAAAATTGTCTTCCTCGTAATCGAGATTCAGAAGGGGCTTAAGCTAAGATTATTAAATTTAAAACCCAAAAACTTGAACAATTTTATTTGTTTTTGAGTTATTTTTTTTTAAATTTGTTTCTGATAAAGAGAGTGTGTTTATAACTTTATTAACATTTCTTTTTTATACTGAAAACCGTTAAATTATTTTCATAATAAAGTTTGAAAATGTCATAATAAATTAACACAATCTTTAATAAAAGTTGTGTTAAAAAAAAACGAAAAAGTTTAAACAAAAACTTTTAAATTGATTTGGTTTTTAATTAAATTCCAAAAAAACAGAAAAGCAACACAAAACTGGTGATACTTTTTTTAGTTTTTTTTTTTTTTTGCTCAATTCAATAGATTTTTGAAGGCATACAAAACACGTTGATAAGAAGCAAACAAAAACAACAAAGGCTACACAGATTTAATTACAAAATCAAAAGCAAAACACGTAAAGAAATTTTAAACAAAAAACAAACAAAGAAATACAACAACGAAAACAAAGGCAACAGAAATTATCTTAAATTATAACACTACACACAGACATACAAAAATTTAGTGAAAATATTTGAAACAAGTCTTCAATTTAATGTTTAATTTATTGTTTAAAAGCAATATTTTAAACATTGTATGTGTGGCTTGTATGGCTTGAAAAGCGAAATTCAAATTTTTCAAATTTAAATTTGAAATTTTAATGTATAAAACAACAATAACCCTCATCCTTACATATGTATGTAAATAAGCCTTCAAACTTTGCATTTGAAATTACAAACACTTGCGTGCATATAAGAATTATGAGAGTGGTGTTGCAGCTTAAATCAACCAAACAGCCTATAGAGTTACTAACAAACACAGAGTCAAACAGATCAATATTAACCAGCTGTGTGTGTTATAAATGCAATTGTTATTGTTGTTATTACTGTTCACCACCCTCTCCTATCCACCCATTCAATTCGTATACAACGTTTCGTATACAACGTTTCGTACTCCTAACAAAATTTGTTGTAATTACAATAGCAATCAATGTTCGTTTATCCCCGGCTGGTTGTAATACAAAATGTAACTGTTTAATGCAACATGTTGCTGTTTTCTTTTCTTTTCATTATTTTGTTTACATTTGAAAATATTCCCCCAATCATACTGAGAGCGGCAGCCACCAGCGCACTTCAGAGTTAAGGTAGCCAGATGAGTTGGGAAATTGAAAACAAAACAAAGTAAATTTTTTTTGGGGCAGTAATTACAAAGAGAGAGAGGCTGGTATATTGTAAACATTGTATTAAAATTATTATGTTTATGAGCATACACATACATGTATGTATATGTAAATGTGTATGGGCGAGTGATTATAAACATAGTTTGAAAATTATTATGTTTATAAACATAAATGTGTATGTATGTGTATATAAAGTTGTAGGTGGTGGGATTTGTTATTGTTTTCTTATTAAGGTTTGATAGCATGTTTATCAACCCAAACAAACAGACTCAAAAATTCTCTCTGTAAACACAACAGATTATTTTCAAGAGAGAGATTTTGTTTGTTATTGTTGTTATTTACAACCCAGTAGATCTGAGTTAGACTAAACAACTTTGTTTGTTTTTATAGTTTATTTCTTAATTAAATTTATTTTGTTGTTGTAAGTTTAGCAGAAGAAAGAAAACAACAAATAAAGTTTTTAACAACATTAAAACATGCGAACATTACCAATACATATCTATAAACACACCAACCAAACGTCAATATGTCAGCCCAAATGACATTACAATACATATGTACATTGCAGAAGAAAACAAACAAAAAAAAATTACTTTGTCTTGTAGTATGATTACTTGTAATGCAATAAGTGTTGCTGTGCTGCTAGCAACTGGCTGCTGCTGTTGCTGTTAATGGCTGGTGTTTTATATCAAACACGAATTGTTATTGTTGTTGTTGTCGTATACTATAGTATAGTGGAGTAGATGTTGTTATTCATAGTTATGGTGGAGATCGTCACAATCTTGTCGCATTAAGCGTTGGACATTCAATGCGTAAAGATCTGGTTACACTCGCGTTACGTTTTTTATTATTTTATTTACACGAAAACAGTGATTTTTAACGTTAACATTTTGAAAAATAAATGTTTTTTTTCTTTATTTTAAATAAAACGTAATTTTTTTTAAGAGCAAAGTGCAAAATAATTTAAATAAAGAAATAAATTTATAAAAACAAAGTGCTGATTACAATAAAATAAATTTAAATAATAAATAAAACAGCAAGTGCAAGGAAATATAATATCATGTTTGAAGTAATAAAATAGAACAAATAATGCATTAAAATAAATTTAAATAAAATAATAAAATCTACATACTACATACATATGTATGTATGTATATATGAATAAATATTTTACGAATTTCATTAAAAAATTAAATTAAAAAAAAAACAATAAACTGAACAAACCTAGGAAAAACTAAAAGAAATTAAAAAAAAACTAGAAATAATAAAAATAAACTAAAAAAAAGAAACTTTTAATCGAATTAAAAATAAACACTAGCAATGAAAAATCTTAAATAACAGACAACGTTAAATAAACTGTTAATTTTAAAAATTAATTTAAATTTTAATATAACAATAATATAATTAATTTGTATTAATTTTTAATATTTTAAAGATATTTTTAATATTTTTCAAGACACACAAAATAATTCACAAAATTAATAAAAAAATTTTTGTTATTTACTGGTCTCAAACACAAACCATTACATAGAAAGAAAATATTTTAAAACATTTTAAAAATATTTCCAATAATTAGAAAGAATTTTATAGCCAATGCACAAAAAATATTTCCTATTTTCTTTAATTATTAAAAATAACAAAATGTTTATAAACATTGTTGCCAGCAAATTTATTTAGCCGAATTTTGGTTTCAAAAAATGCGTAAAAATTTCAAAAACAATTACGAAATAGACAAATAAAAATGTTTACCTAGTTAATTTTCTGTGGTGGTATATTTCCAGATAAGGAAATAAATTTCTGGTTGTCTCGGATAGTGTTAGGTGCCTCAATGAAGGGGAAGGTATCAATGTGGTTAGTGGTTAGCCCCATTGTGATTCTATAAATTAATTTCTAATTCTGGTACGAAACACTCCCTATGGGCCTTCGGTCATAACCTCTGTCTAGTAAGGCTAAACAAAACTTTAATGTCAGAATCCTTAATATCTCACAGAGTTGTAAAACACTCTGATCGTTCTCTTTGCCTTCATTATATTATTCCTTGAGGAGAGTTCGGAGTCCAAAATATTAAATACTAAATCTTTTGAATTAGGCCTGTTAAGCTCTATTGAGATAGGCAAATTGAAGGCGAAATTAACGCCTAAACCACATGAGGAGCACTAGTATTTTATAGACTTTAAAGTCTGTTTTCATCTCAAAGGTGGATCACATTGTGATCCCTACATGGCCGGACACTACCCACAAAACTTAAAACTACATTGCTATAGCCTCTCGAACAGTTCCTCCTTAACGATATTTCACAGCAATAGCAAGAGAACTTCAGTGCCGTATGCTGTTTTTAACTTCCAATACCATAGTAGACTCCTCAAGTATGGTATTCTGGTTGCCTAAGTTTTTATTTTCTTTTAATCATTTTTTAAATTGTTTACAATTTTCCAGGAATGGAAATTGTGAATTACACGACATATTAATATTCTAAGCCTTTCGTTATGTTTCTAAAACCTTATGCTGTATTACAAAAAACCTGTGGTAGAGTGT
The DNA here is from genome assembly GCA_005959815.1 of Sarcophaga bullata. Taxonomy (NCBI): domain Eukaryota; kingdom Metazoa; phylum Arthropoda; class Insecta; order Diptera; family Sarcophagidae; genus Sarcophaga; species Sarcophaga bullata. The sequence goes on along the minus strand of QOCX01000017.1, from coordinate 681,838 downwards.
TGAGGAAAACATCTCATTGAATTTGTTTGTGACTCAACGTATGTCACTATAATTTTTCCAGGGTTGGGTAAAAAAATTTTCCAAGCATGTGAACTTTCCGTTAATTTGAAATCATATTGTTTCCCTTGTTCTTTTAATTCTTTCTTTTGTTTTTTTTTTCTTTTAAATATCAAAATTCCAAGTCTGAGTCTTTGTTTTCCTTACGGAAACAATTCTTTTGAATTTCTTTGTGTGTGGGCTTGTTAGTTGTGCTTGCGCTACCGCCACTGTCTAGCCAGTGTATGAATCATTTTGAATTCCTTTTCATATGTGACCTAGAAATTGATTAATAATTTCTAGGGAAACGTAACGAAACGAAACGCAACAATAATTAATTATTATACAGGATAAGGCAATCTTGTGTAGCTGACGATGGATGATATTGACACTATAAAGTGGCTGTCAATTAATAAAAAAAAATCGAATGATAATGAATGGCCTACAAAGGAAATAAAAAAAATTAAAAAGATGGTGTTGAAGATGATGATGATCTGCTTTAAATGATTGCCTTGCAATGCGTTTACAAAGATTATGGCATTCGTAATACATAGACGTTTTAATATTTAAAACTACTCATGCTCCAATAAATTTTTGTATAAAAAACCACAAAAACAATACAAAAATTAACAATAAAATCAATACGTGTTTTGTTTAAATTTTTGTTTATTTGTTATTATTGTTTTTGTTTTTTTGATTAAACCACTAAAAAGAAGACCAATCTACCGACAAACTGAACAGGGTCCTCTTGGTGGGAGCACAAAAGAAGCCAGTTAACTTGGCTTTAAGTCTTCTTTAAGAGAGGCTTTGTTTAACACAGAAAATAAATCAAATTAATGAGTGCTTGTGGATTTATTTTTAAAGATATTTAAATTGTTTAAAGCCTGCATTTGGAGTTTTATTTTGAGTTTTAAAAATACACAAACAACAAAGCACCCCCTCAGCTGTTCAGTTGAAATAAGAGCTGTAAACTTCATTACAAAAAAATGTTTATCCTCTACAGCTGTTGGTAGAATTTGAGTAAAAATCTGACTCAACATTAATTTTGGCTTTAAACTGCTTGAATTCCAATAAAAAAGAAAAACAGACAAAAAATATGTTTTTTTTTTTTGGAATTAAAATTCAAATAAAAAATTAAATCAAATAAAAGAAAAATAATTTGTAATAAAAAAAAAAAACTCTCCTCATGAAAATTATTGAAAAACAACAAACGATTCATCATCAATTCATCATCTTAATTTTATAGGTTGTTTTCCTTAATTGAAGCGTGTGATAAGGAGGGGTGGTAGAAGGCAAAGAATAAAACAAAATCGATTAAATTTTTCTTGGTTTTTGTTATTTTTTTTTTCTCTCAATTTCAAACTGGCTGGCAATGGACGGATTGAATGTGTGTGAAGCGCACATGTGAGTTTTTCATAAGATTTTTAGTGTTCTTGCTACGCTGCTGATGGTGATTGACGATGATTCATCTAATTTTTTGGGGCCAAATATAAGGATGATCATCATCATCAGCCGCAACGCCGTCGCCATTGCCGTGTGTTCTCTACTTTTCAATTGTATTGAATTGGTTTCTTGTTTTTTTTTGAATTTTTTTTTTGTAATTTTGGTGTTGAGTGAAATATATCGGGTTTATTTATTATAAACATAAATTGTATTGTTTAATATTTTTTTTCATTTTTAAAAAAAAAAGAGCACACAAAATTACCTCAGGTTATTTATTTATTTACAAATTTTTTTTCGTCTTAAATCGTGAGATTTATGGAATAATTTGGTCAACGCCTTGGTTAAAGTAAAGAACATTCTTTAGACAAGAAAAAAGAGAAAAAGAAAAATACTGAAATAAATAAATAAGCTTGGCTAGAAGTATTCTACTCTTACAAACACTTTCTATAAGTGATCTTAAGCATAAAAAGATAAAAGCAAAATAGTTTAAGCCTTTTAGAAGCTGTGAGATAGCAGATTAACCTCAATTTTTGAAAGGAAATCCAAGTTTAATTGAAATTTTTAACATAAAATCCATTTAATACATGTTGATAGCAACAATGTTTATAAACATGTATCTGAACATTTAGCATAAAAAATAAAAAATTTCTGATCGATTTTCCTATGAAATTAGGAATTATTTTGTGGACTTAAAAAAAACAAAAAATAAAAATATAATAAAACCAAATTTAATTATCCAGAAATATGAGGCTTAATTGACTAAAAACCTTTTTTAAACAAAAGTGATAATTAAATAAAATACAAAAAGAAATATTTACAAAAAAACAAATAAACTTTTTTAAAAGAAAACAATGGCTGCCACTTTACAACAACACCCAGCATCAAATGCTACCACAACCCCAAGACCAGCAACTAATAATAGCCCAACAAATCCCCAATTAAAACGTCTAGTCTATTCAAAATATCGTGAATTATTGGGCTCCTATAATGGTCAAGCCAATGCCTATATTGATAGCCTGCCCGCGTATATGGTACACAAGGATACGGGCTTTAATTTGGAATTAAAAAATCAATTAGAAAATAATGATGCCACACAAACGGAGGAAATGTAAGTTTTCTTAGATAAAAAAAATTTTTTTAACAAAAAAAAAAAACCTAGAAATTATTAAATGCAAGGAATTTTTCTTAAAGATTAGATAAGATAAATAAGAAAAAAAATTTAATTTTTTTAAATATTATTATTTCTCAAAAGAATTTATTATTAAAAGATAAATAAATAAATAAAAACAATTAAATCATTGCAAAATTAAATTGTTATTTTGTTGTCATAGTCATAGACGCTATCGTTTTTGTTATCGTTGTCTTTCAAGTTTAAGATAAATTACGTTCTTTAGCGAAAATTTCTCCATTTAAGGTGGGGGTCATAAAACGCTGAGAATTTGCTATGCCGAGATGTGAAATACTTTATATGGCTTGAAAGCAAATAAAACTGAAAAACATTTCAAGGTTTTTTTTTTGTTTTTTTTTGTTTCAAAAGAAAATAATATTTTTTGTTTAAATTTATTTTGGAATTTAATAATAAAAATAATAAACAAAAAATATTTTTTATAGAATATGTTCAACGTTAAATGCAGCAAAACGTTAATAACTCATATAAATTATATTTCACTGATATGTGGGATATAAATGCACATTTTACCAAAGATAGCATCTCTTTTCAAAGTGATTTATATTAGATTGCAAGCATGTTTAAGCTTAAATAGCAATCTTCTGATGAGGAACCTTATAAGTCATGGTTACTTGATTCTTTAAATGCATTTCCATATTTATAGATTTCGTCAATCAGTTTTCTTGAATTAAAATATGATTATAGGATTTCAACTAGCACTAGGGACTTGATCTGTCTTCCGTATAAACTGCCTGAATACTGAGTTTTTTTTTTTTGCCAAACGGTGGTTATATTGAAAATACCGCAAAGTTTATGTTACCTTATCAAGTCCTGCAATTAAGTCCCTAACGAATGTCATTTCGTACTCCGACCTCGTTGAATGCTGGAAAATTTCACGTAAATTTCGGATCATTCTGTCTATGCACTCTAAAATTACCGAGTTCAACTTAATTGCCTCAGGAATTACCTGTTATTTCTGGAGAATATCGGTTGAAGCTGCCAGTACAGGCAGAATGTGTGAGAAAAAACTTGACATTGGGCCTGTTTACAAGTGAAGAAGAATACTGAAAGCTTTCAAGGCCCTCTTTCAAGGATACTGTATCTCTATAAGGGTTTGGAATAGAAAATAATCTCCGGATATTTCTCCGTAGAGAAGAAATTGGGACATATTATTAGTAGAAGTGTTGGAGAATTGATTATTCGGAACTTTCCTAGTGAATAGAACATATACGCCCAGACAATTTTGTCTGGTCCACTTAGAGGGTCCTCTTTTAAGTCGTTTCTCGAATATCTCTTTTATAACTGAAAATCTTCAATTATTAATAAAAATTTCCCTAGAAATCTTAATGAGCAGTGCATAAAATATTAAAAAAATTATTATTCATGCTAATAAAATTAAAATTTTTTTTTTATATTTTTACAGCTGCGTTGTATGTAGTACGTGTTTCGTGTTTGTGTTCTATTTTTTTTATCATTTCAGTTTATTGCGCTAAATTTATCAACATTATGTCATATGTTGTCGGTGAATACCATATTTGTTATACTTTTTTTTTTTTTTTTTTTTTTAAATCAATTTAATTTAAATTTTTTTTATTTCTCTTTTTTTATATTTTTGTTGCGAAAATTTCATTTAATGACACACACAGGCTTGACCACTCATTCAACCAATAAGGGGGCATTCGCGTTTATTTGCGAACCATTGCAAACTGATGATGATAATGCCCTTGATCTTGAACAGAAAATTGAAAAAAAAAGTTATAAAAAATATATTATTTTTGTCTTTCATGTTTACAATGGCAAATGTTGTAAAGAAAAATTAAAAAAAAAAACGAACCAATTGAGTGGGTTTATTTAAAATTCTTTTTCTTTGTAGTTTTTTTCTAAAGAACTTTTTTTGATTTCTTTTTTTCTTTTTTTTTTTTTAAGTTGAGTTGCATTAGTTGCAAGATTAAAATGTTCAGATAGAAAAAACGCCAACATATTTAAGGCAACAGCAACTAGCAAGCAACAGCCAAGGCTAACATGAACATGAAGTGAAACTAAAAGTGGCTTAAGGAAATTATGTTGGCTTATTAAGTAGAACAGTGTTATAAAAAGACATTTAACCGCTTAAAAGCTAAGTTCAAAACTATTCAAATCATTTGAATCAGAAAGTTTTGTATATGAATTTTGCCATTCAACATCGATTCTAAGCTTTAGAAACTTTAAATATGTTCAAATGGTTACAACAGCTGATACACAAGGAGGTTCAAGTGATCTCTTAAATATGTATGTAGTTTGAATCTTTAAACGCTATAAACAGCTTGTACGAATGACTTTCTTTTTAATTCTTAGAAGTTATTATGTAATATTGTTAAATATGTATACATAAATGTTTATAAACATGTTGCAGATAATATTTTAAACACATTATAACAAAATTTGTTTTAAAAGATTTCTTTGCAAAAGTTATTACCATTACTTCTATAGTTTTGGCAGCAACATATTGACAGCAACATTTCTGGCACTGGCAAAATATATGAGCAGCCTTAGCCATATTGGCCAGTCTATTTAATTTTTTTATAATCTTACCAACTCCTCGCTTAGGAGGTCGATTATGATGACGAAATTATCGAAAAGTTTGAATCATTACTTCTGTGGTAGGTGATTTGCAACATGTTGCTACCATCAACGTTATTTCAGTAACATGTTGCAACTCACGATTTGAATATGAAATTAAGATTTTTTCTTTCAAATTTAATTTATTTTTTTTTTATTATTTTTAAACTTTTTAAAATTTGTTTGAAATTATTTCTACTTTAATTTCAAAATGAAAGTATTGTTTGTTTTCTTTCAAAAAAAAAAAAAAACAAAAAAACAAATGAACAAATAAACAAATTTAATTAGTTTTTCTTTTGCATACAACATGGGATTTTTCTTGCAAATTATTTGAAAAAAAAATTACTCATTTTAAATGCTTGTTGAAAAGAAATGTTTTGCAAAATTAAAAAAAACTCAAAATTTTCATACATAATCACATATGTTTTCGTTAAACAAAAACGAAAAAATATATAAACATTGTTTAATGGTCTCATAAGGTCATTAAAATAAATTAATGAAAGTTCCATGTTAGTGCGCATGCTTTTTTTTACTTTTTAACAAAGATTTATTAATTTTCTTTTGAAAACATTAAAAAAAATAAAGGAAATGAATCATAGACTTAAACAAATACAAAAAAAAAAAAACAAAATACAATTATACAATACAATTCATTTTTAAAAATTAAAAATTATAACCTAAAAAAGGTTTTTTTTCTTTAACAAATGAAAATCAATCAATTTCACTTTTTCATTGTGTATGGTATACTGTATTCGAATATTTTTTAATAAAGCTGTTGTTCAATTTGCCTGAGGCTTAAAATTCAATACTTTTTTATTTATTTGCGTAAATTTTTTTTAACACTTTGAAATAATAATAAATATTTATAGATTTTTTTTAATGATTTCAAGAGTTTTAAATTATTTGAATATTTTTTCCACAATTTTTTTTTTATATTTTAAATGTGTTACTTTTTACACTTGAATTGATTACAATGGGATTTTTAAAAAAAAAAAAATAAAAAATAAACAAACAAAAAAACAAAAACAAAACAAAAAAAGGGTTCAAATTTTTGACCCACATGTTTATAACCTTTTTATTTTTAAGCAACATGTTTTATAAACATTTCAAATAATTATTTATTATAACAAAATTATCAAAAAACTATGGAAAATTATAAAAAAAAATATATTAATATATTAAAAATTCTAAAAAATATAAAATTCTTTACAAAATTAAACTTGAAAAAAATTATTAAAAAGAATTAATAAAATTGCAATTTTTTTTAAAGAAAATTCTATTAATTTTTGTATATAAACAATTTTATTTATTTGGTTTGTTTTGTTTCCTAATTAAATTCCTTTTTAATGATTTACAAAATAAACAAAAATCTTCTCTTGCCCTGTCTACCAAAAAAAAAAAAATCATATAAAAAAACAAAACATTTTTAAAAAATTCAAAATGCGCAAAATGCTAATTTTGGAATGAATTTAAACACGAAAGTGATTTCAGAACATGAAAAAATATCAAGAAACCACCAGCCAAATTAAATTTATTAATAATTACGACGTTTGTTTAAAGCCAGAATAATGGCGGCAAAATTACATTGCATTTCTTTGAATGCATTTTTTTTTTATTTTTTATTTATTTTTATTTCAAAATAATAAAAAAAAAAAAAAAAATTAAAATAAATAAATTATATTGAAGACCCTACTCACACACGCATTGTACGTGGTCATAAGAAGAAATTCTCAAAAATAATTTTTCATTTTTCTTTTTTGGCAACAATTAAATGAAAATTAATGTTTCGGTTTAAAAATAAATAGAGAAACAATACACACAACCAGCAATACCATTACAAATTTACATTAAAAATAAATGAAAAACAAAATAAAAATAAAAATATTAGTCATGGTATAAATATAAAAAAAATTATGTTTAAAGAACTTTGTAAGAAAAATTGTGTCACAAAAACTAAGGTATTTGTGCAACATGTTGCATAAACAATGTTTATAAACATCTAAGATAATTTTCATAGTAAAAATTATGTTTTTTTTTCTAAATAAAAACAATGAATGTTCTAAATTTACTATTGATACATAGGTGAAGTTATTTTTCCAGCCGCAACAAAACTCACAAGGGCACTATATCGCCCCACTGTAGTTCCGATTGTACTATACCACATAGGCCTATAACAACTAGCTGACACTTTTCACTTATATTGGTAGTTTTAGGGCATTGATGATTTTATGCAAATTACCGTTGGCTAGTCATGTTCAATCAATAAAATCTGGTTGAACAAAAATTAGAAATCCATTTCCTAACCTCAGACTGATTCTAGAAGTTTTTACCTAACAAAACTTTAGACTGTCTTCAGACCAGGGTATCTATCACTCTCCAATTTCTCTGTCATCGAGTTTAACTTTTCTTCTATTTCTCAGAGAGATTCTTACCCTTTAGGAACAAAAATCAAAAATCTTTTAAGATTCCTAAGAGAGTCTAAAACTAATGGAGAAAATGTTGTGTGGTCCCCTCTTCTTCAGCGTCATTACAGCTTCGTCAAGAACTGTTAAAAGTGGTGTTTCCTAACCTCACACTGATTTTAAAAGTTTTTACCTAACAAAACTTTAGATTGTCTCCAGGCCAGGGTATCCATCACTCTCCAATTTCTCTTTTATCGAGTTTAACTTTTCTTCTATATCTCAGAGAGATTCTGACCCTTTACCGAATTGGAAGCTGACCTAAACTCAAGCTCATGTGCTTACTCACTGTTGTGAATTCCTACAGTATCTAGGGTACATCAGAGAGTGATCCTCTATATCCTACGCAGCTGATTTAGGTTTCCCATTAACAATCTCATACTATTTTCCAGCTAATCTCATACGAGCTGGGTGGCTCGGATGGTGGTAGCCTAGCCGAGATGTAATTTTGTCCTGACTATCTTCTGTTCAAATTAAATTGGCATAGCCATTCACTTTGAAGAATTTCCTGAACGTTTAGATCCTCAGTAACCTATTTTCCCGTTTAAATTTCCTGTTGATAAACTTTTTTTTTCGTTCATATTTTTCTATTTAATTTCCTGTAACTGCCAAATTACAAACATAATTACCATAATTGCCATATTGAATGAATTTTTCATTAATTTCTTTATTTGTTTAATAACAATTAACAATTGTGTTTTTGTGTTGTTGTTATAAATGTCTTAACATTTAGTTTGTTTACCAATATGGTAAGACAACTTTATGTTTTTGCGTTGTTTTTACTTTTGAGAGGAAGTATATGTTGATACAATATGGCCTTTGGATTACAGAAATAAAAAAAAATAACAATTTTCTCTATGGTTTCTGAGCAACAAAAAAAAAAAACAAATCTCAGTTTCAGTATGAGGCCAAAAATTTATTGATAGGCCTTTATAAGGCTTGTGTTTTTAGTTTTTAATTCTTTTTTTTTATGAAATAAACAAGTGAAATTTATTTTGGTTTTGGCATCTCCAGCAGGTGTGCATGTGCTCTGCTGTGCTGTTTAAATAAGAAAAATTAAAATTTAATTTCTATACAGTAACCCAATTATGGTTTTTTTTTACTTTACTCTACAGCCAGGCAGGCCTATGGTTATAAAAAGTTGAAGTTTAAAGTGTGGCATGTTGCAATATGACAAGAACCTGTCGCACATAAAGAAGACTTTACTTATTGTCTCTTCTCTCTCTTCCACAGATTTATGTGGTTTTCACTTATTGACCGGCCGGTTGCCTGTGGCAAAAAACTGGCTTTAAATTTCATTTTATTTAGCATGACTTTTAAGATCCGTCACAAAATCTTTTTTATTTCTTTTTACTTCTTTTGTTTGTAATAAAACAGAGGGCGCTGTGAGTTAACAACGGAAAAATAAAGATTTTTCTTGTGTTTTATCTGTGTTTCCACTGTAGCTGGTGTTTTAAATTGAGTGTTAACACCACTTTAAATATCTTAATAATCTGGACAATTGCTAGGCTTTAAGCTTTAATAATCAAGTCGTCATTTGGCAGAGATTAAGGCAATTAGAAAATCAATCTCTTAACATTAAACATTAAACAGATTACCCTGAATATTAGCGCAAAATTAGTTCAAGCTTAACACAAAAATTTTAGATTAAAAAAAAATGGAGCCATAATAGACGATAAAATCTTCAAGCTGGTAGTGATGCAGAGGAAGCTATTTAAGTATGAGAAATGGTACAAAGAACCATGTGGTATCTCTGAATTTAAAGAGATCACTGAGAATGCTCAATATAAATCGAGAGAAGTGACTACAGTTTGTGTGGTGTAGAATTACTCGCCAAAAATCCTAGGTCGTCAAATAATTTCTATTATTACACATCGTGACAGCTGCGACTATGGTCATTAAACTACCGTTCAATTCATTGAGACAGATCTCTAATCAGCCAATATACGATAAGGGAAACCACCAGCATGGTTATAGTATGCATAGTGTAGGAACTACTCCACAAAGACGCTTCCACAGCCAAGAAAGTGAAATGTTAACCAATACTGCTGTAATGGCAGTTGCTGCAGTAAAACCTGTAGTAACCAAAACAAAAAATATAAAATTTTCAAAATTTTCTTTGATGTGGACTTAAGCACTTTTTCCTTATAACCGCATATACATAAATTGACGTCATAGAGCATGTGTTTAAGGTTTTTTTTTTCTCAGAACTAAAATTATCGGCGACACATGCACGCTCCAATAATCTAATTTTTATGTTTTTTTTTTTTTATTTTTGAAAGATTTTTCTTCTTGGTTGTTTTTTATCAAAAGAAAATTAAATTTTTTTTTAATATTTTCTACAACAAAGTATTAATTTAGCCTTCAATAGAATATTTATGGGGGACCAGATTTATTGTCGAACTGCCAGAAACGTTTAAGGAAACAAATGTTCGATGTCAGTTGCTATTGAGAAAAACATTCTCTGGCATATAATGACAGTCAAGTCTATAGTAGTATAGTATAGACGTTGATAGTATTTAAACATGTGTTTAGAATTTGATTAAAAAATTTTAGTTATGGAAACCTTTGTTCTTTGCTAGCCCTGAATGAAAATGAGAAACAAAATGAAACGACGTTAATTGTTGTAAATTTTCAACAAGATGAGGTTGCTTCACCCACATTTTTTTTTTTTTTTTGTTTTTGTAATTTTTCTATTGGCTGTGGTTTGTTTTTTATTTTTTTTTTACTTTTTTGCTTTTTTTTGTGTAACTTGTCATTAACTTGGCTGTCTGACTACTTGTCTCTACGACTGTCTACCTAGTTGATACTGTATTAGCCAATAATGCATACAAATTAGAGCAAAAACCGCAATGTCAACGTGTGGTGACGCAATTTTATTTTCATTTCAATTTCTTATTTTCGTATAAAAGAAAAACTAAAAGTGAGACAACAGACCGACAGTTAGTTAGTTCGGCAAAAAGACAATGTGGCCCAAAATATTTGTATTTTGTTTTTTAAGTAATACAGTCTTAATGTTTTTTTTAACGTGGTTTACTTGAGGTTTTTTGTTTGTTTGTTTTTTTTTCTGTTCATCTCTTTATATGCTGAGAAACTGGTTCATTCTTAAACTAACCTTATTTAGGCATTGACAAACAGACAGTCATAATTATAATTTAAATTCGAATAAAACAGAAAGCAGAAATTAGCCAACACTTTCAACACTTCCTACCATTTGCTCGCCATTCTTACTCACAAAAAAATTTAATGTGAAACACATTATTAACACGTTAATAAAGCGAAACGACAGTTATCTGTTTTGTAAGCTAAAAAAAAAAAAAAAGAAAACAAGTTTCGTTCTAGACATTCAAACAAATCCCACAGATGTTGACTTGGTTGGTGGTAAGTTATTGCCCACAAGAGTTCTTAAGCTTATTATTAAACCCGCTTTTATTTATTAAAAATAAAAATTTAAATTTCTGAATAAATCTGCTAGTCAGGGAGAATTAAAACTGGGTTAATGCATAAACATACCGTTAAATTATTAAACAAATTATGAACGAATTAAATCTGCATTACAATAGATTAACGTTAAACAACTAAAACTAAACGAAACTAAAGAGTCTCAAAGAGTTTTAAAACTAAAATTCGTATAAACTTTCCATATTCTTCAAAAGATTGAAAGCTTTCACAAATAAATGCAAATGATGCCAAATGAAGCACAAAGCCTTTCCCAAACTCCTTGAATATTTCTACTATTGGCTCATAACCCCTTCACTTTCAATTAACTCTGGAAACATATACTTCACGGAAGAAAAGATGAACAGTTTCAGAAGATCAAACCCTGTGCTGTCTCCAAAGGTGATGGCTTAAACTATATTAAATAGTCGGCTTGCTCGGTCTACTCTGCCATGTCTTATCAGACAAGATATATTCCAATATTAGCTCTTGATGAGATGTAAAATGATTTTCTTTTTAAGTTTAAATTTATAAATAAATTGAAATATTTTTTTAATAACTTTTCCCTTTCATTTTAGGTATGGATCTGGTCAACGCATGCCCTCTCAACAGACCTACGAGGCACCCGCCTGCGTTCAAAATGCCATGATGACAAAAGACAAAAAGCCCTTCACCTATACACCCGGTGGCATTGATCTCTCTCAAATCAAATCGGAACGTATGGCCAAGCGTTTGGCGCGCAATGCACAAAATGAAGGTGCTACCGGTATAAACCAGCAAAATCGACCCACTCAACCACAGTCGCCCGGTGGTACTAGCCCCAGTGCTGCTGCTGCTATGGGTGCTGCGGCCATGGGTATGCCGTTTCAGGTATTACCGCCACCACCACCACCACCCGGACCTGGTAAGAATTTAAGTGGTGGCAGTGGACCAGCACCACCCCCACCACCACCACCATCCTCCTCTTCCAATTTTTCCAATACAGGCACATTAGCACCACCCACCAATGGTAATGCTGGTGGTGGACGTGGTAGTGCACCTAACTCGCCCAATATGCCACGTAAATCACCAACACCAACACAACGTTTCGAACCGCCACCACTGGGCTTTAGACCAGAAATAAAAATTCCTCCCAATCCAATGGCCGCTTTGCGTAAAGTACCGCCACCGGTTGAGAAGAATACCTTCTGGAAGGACGAATACGTTAAAGAACGTTCAAAAAGTCCAATGGTGGAAGCCAAACCAACAAACAATAACAACACCGAACACAACGACAGCGTAAACAGTAATAGTAGCTCACCACCGCAAACGACGAATGCATATAATAATGGTGCTGCCACCATTAGCAACGATAATATTGATGGTGAGATTGATGGCGAAAATTTAAAGAATTCTTTAAAAAAAGCTTTCAAAACATTAATAATAATTAAAGCTTCTGCTTATCTTTTATGGTTATGGTTCATGTCTATGCTTATCCTTTAAAAGAATAAAAAAAAAACTAATTTTCATCATAAGAGTTCTAATAAACCAGGGAATCTCTTTAACTTTGCCTACGAGACTGCAATATTTTTAAGAGAGTGATGACACTAATTTCCAACATAATAAGGTTCAGAGCCCGACTTCTATTATGTTGACTTAGCTATTACTGCACATGTTATCACGTACTCTACTTTCATATCCATAAGTCAACTTAACTGGTGATGGCGCTTTTTTAAACCACGATTAAGACATTAATCCCCATTAAAAACATTCCTAACATTTCCACCTAAAAATGGTCCTTTTTCTAAGGGCCTGCTTTTCTAAAGAAAATCAAATTTTGTTTGAAAATAAACCTTTTTTTTCAATTTTTAAAATTCAATGTAGGTTTCAAGAAAACGATGCCCACTACGAATACTACGAATAATGCTCCACAACACTATCCGCAAACGAATAACAACACTTATACGAATTATCAACAAAACCAACAGCAACAACAAATGTACACGCCACCAACACCAAATCAATCTCCACTTAAACCCATGCAACAATCACCACAATATACAGGAACCCAGACACCCTCTCCCATACCACAACAACAACAACAACAGCAATCTAACACATCTAGACCCGAATTTCGTAGTGTGGCAGCACCAACATCACCTGCTGTCAATATTTATACACGGCAAACGGACAGTCCTCGTTCAATTGAGAATACTACACCACCCAACAGGGCTACGGAGAGTCCATTTAAGTTTGCTCAGCAGCAACAGCAATCACAACAACGGGCACCACCAGCTGTTTCTCCTTTAGCTCAGCAATCTACGCCATCGTCGGCTTCATCTGGTGCTTCGGTATCGCCAAATCCTCAGGCTCAAGCAACAACAGTACCATGGCGTACTCAACGTGCTCCATCCCAGCAGCAGTCACAGCAACCAGCGCCATCAGTATTGGCCCAGTCGCATCCCCAGCCCATTTATAATAATGTGCAGCAGCCAGCCCAAAAATCACCAGACTTTTCAACTCAACCAATGCCTTATCAAGGTCCTAAACCGGTTAGTACGGGGTCATAATATTAAGCTTTTAGGGTCAATCGGAAAGCTTTATTAAAGCTTTTCAAAAAGATTAGAAAAGCAAAATAATTTTGATTTTCAATAAAGCCTTTAAAATATTCTAAGGAAAGCTTTTAAAGGCTGTATCAAGTTTACAAAAGCTTTTAAGTCAAATTCAAATGCGTAACTTGAGGCAAATAGTTGAAGAAAATTTTTTTATGTAAGAAATCTACAAAAAATTAAACACACCCTCAAATATTTTTTTTACTTTACTTGACTTTGCTTTTTTTTGTTTTTTGTAAAATCGCATCACGTTTCGTATTTCATCAGCTTGTTTGTTTTAATTAAATTGAAAAATAATTTAATTTTAATTCGATTAAATAAACGATAACACAAACACTTGTTCGTTTCATTCGTTTACAGACCAATGTTGGCTCTCTTTATATTGCACCATTGGCACCACCTACCGAACCACAGGCCCAACATATTGTACGTCAGCAAATGCAACAGCAACAACAGCAGCAACGTGATTCACCCATGCGTCAAGGTGCACCAACACTACCACAGCAACCAGGCCAACAGTTACGTTGGATGAGTACCCAACCTCAGGCTAAAGAGCAACAGCCAGCCTGGGCCCGACCCGAAGAAAACGGCAATGTAGTGCCCTCATCATTGAATCGCATCAAGTCACCACCAACTGCTGCAGCAGCAACAACCGTGCAACCGGGTAATGGTTATGTGCCACCACCACCAGCACCTACACAGAACTTTGGTGCTCATCCCACCATGAGCACTGGTTTACGTTTGCAAATTAATACTCCTGCCGCAAACACTCAAGCCCAAACACAAAATGGGCCCAGGGTAAGTTAATTTGAAAGATTTGTTGTTGTTATGATAGATTTTTTTTCAATTGGATTTTTTTCAATTAAAGGAACGCATTATACCCATACAATTGGAACAGACACCCACTTATGCTGCAGCTCAGCCTAGTTTTAATACTCAACCCCAGCAATATGCAGGAGGTAATAATGGTAAGTGTTGTTAAAATAAAAAAAAAAATAACATTAACAATGGCTTGCATTTGACTGTTCTACTACTTCGGAGTGTGCCTTAATGAAATAGAGCGACTTGTTGGCGTAATCGTGTTTCTAAAAAACGATGAAAAAAATTTTTTCGCTTTAAAGCTTCATTTGCCAATCAAACTCTTCTTATCTTTATTTTTCAGCCTCTGCTACAGCTCCTGGCTATATTGTGCGTACTCCCAATCAATTTGTTGATCAGGGCTACAATAACTTTGGCCAGCAGCAACAACAACAACAACAACAACAACAGGCGCAGCCTCAACGTGTCATGTCGCCCACTGTGCAGCAATTGAATGCACCACGCATGGTGCAACAAACCCAAAACAATGTTGCCGGTCATAAGACCCATATTATACCAATTGCTGTAGAAAATAACGAGGGTACCCGAGGACCCATTGTAAAAACACCTATTGTTATACAAAAGTAAGTAGAAGGCAATGTTTGCTTGATCATCCTCCTTTAATTTTGAATAAATTTTTATTAAAAAAATGTTTTTTTTCTAAAAAAAAAGAACAAAGCCTTACTAAAGCTTGGCTTCATACACTAATAAGCTTTTTATTTTTTCTTTTGTTTTTATTAATTTTGATTTATTTTTTTAAAAAATTAAAAAAAAAACAATTTAAAAATTCCTAAAAATAAAATGCTTTTTTCTAATATCAATGCCAAGTGGGGATTATAATCTTATTGTCTATGACTGTCCACTTGAGGCTGAGATCAGATTTAGAAAAAATCGACTCAGGTAGCTTTTTATACCTTACCACCTTACCCCCCTTTCCACTTGTCGTATTTTATATTTATTTGGCCCCCCAATTGTTTTGTATTGACTTTATCGACTGTGTTTTATGTGTGAGAGTTCATTGTAGGCTCATTAAAGCATTATCTCAAGAGAAAAACAAAACTAAACAAGCTTTCATTTACTTGTAGCCTTAACCTTTTACTGTAAAAGTAATACTAAATTAATGTAAATCAAATATTTGTTTAAAAAATATAAATAAATTGGCTTAAAAAAACATTAATTTTTTAATAATACTTTTTGACTTTTTTTAAAAAAATAAAAAAAAAATTTTATTTCATTAATAAAAAATTAAAACAAAAACAAAAATTAACCACGCCCACATAACATTTAACATTTCATCCACATTATAATTTTAGTGATCAACGTACACCACCTATTCAATCGAAATCGTTTAGAATTTTACAAAAAATCACAGATACTATCGATGATGCTAGCAATGATGAACAGCAGCAAATGCAGCAGCAACAACAACAACAACAGGCAGAACCGCAATTACAGCGTCCAACATTTGCTCGACAAATGAGCGCTCAACAGGCACGTCATAGCCCCACAGTCGAACAAATGAGACGCATGCAAATTGGCCAAGAACAAGGTAAGAAGAGTGGGAGTGTGATTGTGAGATCACCTGCAACCCAACAGAGAACAAAGAATTTAAGCATGAGTTAAAGTAAAGTAGGGTTAGTCGGTGTCACTAAGAATTCAACAAATGTCTAAGGAAAGAGAGAGCTTAAACTCTTTAAAAACAAACTTTAAAAATTAAACCGAACCACAAAGCATTTTGAAGGAATCGATAGCTCTAAAAATATTTAAAAGCTTTTATGAAACAAGCTTCGAAAGCTTTAAGGTTAATATTTTTTTTAAATTTTCTTAAATTTTCTTAAATTTTTCTCAAACCATCTACAGATCCACTTAAGTTAAGATCACTTTTTCTAAGACATAATTCGTCTTATTAACAGACTGGGGTTTTTAATTTAAAAGCTTCTATTTGAAGAAAGCTCTGGCTGGTTATGGTTTTTTAATCATTTTAATATTAATTTTACTAAAAATGAAAAAATTAAAACAAATATTAATAAAATGATTAACTTAAAACAATAACAGGTTTAAAGAAAATTAAAAACAAAAAAAAAAAACAAAAACTATAAAAAGTCTTATGTGAATAGCCTACAAGTAGCTTTGAGAGCAATCTAGGCTTTTGCATAAGACTTGAAAGTTTTTTAAAAAGAAAATTTAATTCAAAGCATGATTTTTTCTTTGATCTCTTTCTAGGTAAATCAGCACCATCTACGCCTCTCGCTAATAAATATTATGAACAACAACAACGCTATTTCTATGGTAAAAAAAAAATTGAAAAGCTTTTTACCCTTACACTCCCTGATGTAGAATAGCAGTCTTAGCCGTAGTCTTTAACTTTATTTAGTTTATAAAGCTTTTGAGAAAAAGGATTTTTAATATTATTTTTGATTTCTATTTTTTTTTTGTTTGTTTATGTAGACAACCCTCAACAATATATACCACCTAGTGAACAACAAGTAACCGAACCGAAAAAATATACCGGAAGCGCTATACCAAGCCGATCGTTTAAAATCTTACAAGCCATGACACAACCAGAGAATGCCGGTAAGTTTACAATTCGCTTAAGAACTTTCAAATTCCCTTTTTTAAATTCCTTTGGTTGTTAAAATAATTTCTTGAGGTTTAATGTTAAGGAGGTTTTATTTTTTAAATAATTTTAATTCAAAATATTAATAAATCATGAACGCACCCCACTAAAGCCCATTTGTATATAGACTTCATCACTTCATTGGTTAAAAAATTTAAAAAAAAAAATTATTTTTTTTTTCTAAATTCTTCATCCACATTTATACATTTGACGCATCTACATATGAATTTCTAATTTATTTTTAATTTAATTGAATTATTTTTTCTTTAATATTTTTAATTTTAATTTTTAATTTTCCAAATACGATATTAATTATCTGTATAGGCAGGCAGTGTATGAGAGAGCGTGTTAGTTTTTTTCTTTTTTTTTTTTAGTGAAAATTTCACCTTTTTTTCTTATCGTTTTTTTTTGTAATTCTAAAATAATTAACTGCAACTTAATTTAATTAATTTTTATAAACGAGTATCGTTTTTGTTGCTGTTTTATTTATATTTTTTTTAATAATTTTAATCTGAATTTAAGTTGTCTTAAGTACGTATATTTATTTTAATTTAAGATCATCTCATTATACATTGGAAGACATTAAATCAAAAAAAAAAGGAATCCATTTTGGAGAATTTTTTAAAAAAAAATTAATAAAAAAAACCGAGAAATAAAATTAAATGTCCACACACTCATTCTCGAGAAATCGAGCATAGGTATATAGGACGTTTATTAAGAGCTTGAGGACTTCAAATGATAAAACAAGACATAACCACTTAGATTCGGCCATTTTGTTCATTTGACTTAGTTCCAATACGTAATATATTTTATAGGCACGTAAGGCCTATACGTAATTCTTACGTAAAGTTTCCCATGTAATCGAACGATAAAGGACAAGAAGTTTAAAACGACAACGAAGCACTATTTCAGCCACATTTTCTTCAGTTATCCATACTTTTTTCTAAGTTTAGTGCGAAAACGGTCAATAACGAATTAATTGTGAATTTCACGGACAGATTTATTGTTTTTAAAGTAAAATTTTCACAATTTCTAAGTGATGTTCTGGAGTTAAATGATTCACTATGACTGGCCAAATCTTTCTAAACAGAACTGACAATACAGAACAGAAAAATCTTATTGTCGTAGTCTGTGTCTTCCAGTTAAACATCCATACTCCTTACTCCATATGATGACACTTTTACCACTTTAAATAATAGAGCACTGTTAGATTTCATTCTTTTCATACGGCGGCTACATTAAGTGAACGACGGTATTTTTTTCTGCTTCCGACATGAAACTTTTAAAAAATCGTGTGAAGAGACACTGTCTCATAAGGATTGAGAATACGTAACGCATGTTGGACCTAAAACAACCCGCAAATATATGATAGTTTAAGCTTTGACTGACTTTTTTTATAAGTGTACAGTGTAAGACAAAAAATTCCCATGAATTTAGTACTGGCTTAGAAGCTCGTTTGCGCTACATTTTGTATTCGAGAAGAATATCGATTGAAAGGATATTAAAAATGCAAAAATTTTCCAAAATGGATTAATTATAGAATTGATCACAATATTTAGCCATCACCACCACCACCACCACCACTGGCTTTCTTAAATTCACGTGCAGGCATTTTCGTAATTAGAGCGACACCAATCATGTCATTTGAATTCCATTTTCAAACGAAACAAATTCAACTCAATCTACACCATACCATATCACCCAAACACATCGTTACATTTTCATCAATCAACCAGTCAATCCATTAAAAACGTCAATCAATCAAACAATATTGATCAACTTGTTTGTTTTAATGTCAAAATTATAAGTGTTTGTTGTTATTATTGGTATGAAATTCATTATACGATCTCATCATATCTTTTGTCTTTTTTTTTTCTTTCTCTCTCTCTCTCTCTCTTTTATCACACTGTGTTTATCTCTTGTCCTCTAACAACGATTATTGAACAAATGAATCAATCGTAATACAATCAAAACAGAAGATCAGCAAAATTCTCAAATTAATCAGAATCAAAATCAAAATGAAAATCAGAAACAAAATCAAAATCAGAATAACGAAATGAACGATAGTGAATCAGAAGCTGAGAGGCATAGAAATTCATTTTCCATGAGATCAAGTACTGTTGAACCAGTATCATCATGTTCATCTTCATCGATTAGTTCAGAATTGGCATTTTCATCTGCATCTGCATCAACATCACCCTCACCAACACCACCACCAACACAACCCTTACCCTATCCACCCTATGCATATCCGTATGGATATCCATGGTATCCACCACCACCAATGCCACCACATATGGCTAATCAAAGTGGTGAAAATACAAACACACCTATTTGGTCTTACTCATATGGTATGCCAACAACAAATACACCACCCTTAGGGTCTGACCATATTAACCATTATCCTCCCTACCCTTATTATTATCCCCATCCCTATTATGCCCCTATTCCGCCAATGAACTCTAATCCCTTACAAAACAATAATACTGGGGTTAATAATCAACTCTCCGAACAGGATTTACAAAATATGTATGCCCCCTATATGCCGCCACCACCGCCCTATATGGCTTATCCCTATCCGGTGGCGCCTAGTTATAGTCAAAGTACCACTTCAAGTAGGGCCAGTAGCGTTTTACCCGATATTATTATAACACCCAGTACCGATGATGTACCCTCGCAGGTTATACTGAAACATCACATTAAGATCAAGAAGGACGAGAAACCCAAGCGTGCAAGTTCCATAGAAATTGATGAAATGTCTACGGTAAAATCAAATAAGCCGGGCGATGGTTCTGTGGTCGATATTTTGACCCAACACTTAGAGAATATCAACAAAAACCTGGAGAACAATCTGGATTCTAAACGTCAAGCCAAGAAGTCGTATAAAAAAAATATCGATCAAAAGTCTCCCGAGGATAATACCTCGCCGGTACAGATTACCATGGTCCTTACAGAGTCTGAAAAGGATTTGGAATCTGAAGAAGATTCCGATTCTGAGATTACACCCAAACAATTGCAGAAAAACGGCCCGGTACGTTTGCAATCAATTAAATCGGTTAACAATGTAAATGTCTATCAGGGTAAGCCAGTAAATAAGGAATCGGAGTTATCGTCCTCAGAATCGGATAGCGAATCTGAGACCGAAGATGAAGATGACGAAACTACGGCCGATGGTGAAAGTGATATTTTCGATGAAGAAGAGGTGGAGGAAGAGGACAATCACTTTGTTTTGCAAATGCAGCAAATGCAGCAAATGCAACAAAATGGCGAGGAAATTTCGGATGAATCAGAGTCCGACAGTGAAGAAGTTATAATTGATGACAGTTTGAGCGTAATCTATGAAGAGGAAAGTGAAATGGAAAAGAGCAGCGATATGGCGAAAACTGTTATACAAGGCGATGGCAGTACAGAACATTTGGAAGATATGGAGGCCAAGATCGAAGAAAACGATTGCGAAGACGAAGAAGAGCACGAAGATTCCACTTCAGTTACGGTTCGATTGCCGCTCAAGTTCTCCTTTAGCAAAACCAAAGATGCTGAAAATATAGCCACCGTAGAAGTGGGTAAATCCCATATAGAGGAGCAGCGTAAGAGTACTGGCGATGAGCCAAGTAATTCATTAATAGAACAGCAACGTAAATGTACTACTTCAAGTGATGAGCAGCGTAACTCATTTAGTGTGGCCACCGTGAAAAGTGACAGTGACAGTGACGCTGAAGAAACCGATGATTGTGATGTTAGTGTAACAATTTCTTTGACACCCTCTTCATCCAAATCCAATTCCTTGGATTGTCATAAGGAACACAAAAATCTATCTGATCTATATCCCATTGAAGATATGCCTTTACCAGAAGAAGCTTTAGAAAAAATTGAGACTAGCCAGGAGGATGTTTCCGTGTCGTTTTCTTTAAATATGCGCAATAAATTCGCCAATGAAACTTGCACCATGAATAACGAAATCACCAATAACTTGGCTAATTTAGTAAACTCTTTGGAACAGAAAAAAGAAGTCGCAAAGGTTGAAGAACATTCCGAAGAACTGGACTTCTTTGCCACTTTAATGGCAACCAAAATGCAGGCACAAAAGATTAAAGAACAATCGGCCAGTTATTGGGGCAAATCCACGGAAACTAAAGAAGAAAACAAAGATGAAGGAAAACTAAGTGATCAAGATAAAAAGGAAATTCCAAAGGAAGAGAAAACTAAAGTCAGTCACGAGTGCGGTAAGCAAAACTCGGAGAAGAGAACTGAGGAACCACAAAGCATAATCAATCACGATTTCGATAAACAAGACTTGGAGAAGAAAACTGACGAACAAGAGGTAAAAGCTAGACTCGATTTCTGGAATCAATACTCTAATAAGAAATCAGAAAGTGCAACTAAATCTAAGGAAGTTGAAAATGTTAAATCAAATCAAGTGGAAGAATCTAATGGAGGTCAAACAGATTTCTGGAACAAATACTCCAACAAAGCCAAAACGTCAAGCTCTGCAGAAACTGAAAAAACTCAAGAAATTGAAGGCATTTGGGCCAACAAAACTGATGAGAAACTAGTCGCGAAGAACGAAGAAACTAATGAAATCAAAAAGCCCAAGTTTAGCTTCTGGGATCATTGTTCGAAAGTAACCAAAGAAGAGGAGGCAAAGAATACAGATTACCAAACTTCAGAAAAATCTCAAGAAAAAGAGATAAAGAAGGCAAGCAGCCAAACAACAGAAAAATCTCAAGAAGAGGTAAAGAAGGCAGACTGTCAAGCGTCAGAGAAACCTAAAGAAGTCGAAGATGTTTCAACTAAATGTGCAAAAGAGAAAGGTAGCAAACCCAAGAAAATTAAAAAATTATCCAAAACAAAGAAAACTTCCGAAACTGTCAAGAAATCCGAGGACATTAAAGCGATTGCGAATGGAGTTTGTGAAACCACGACTACAACAAATAATAGCGGTGAAGTGGTGGATATTTGGGCAGATCGTGTAGACGATTTGCCGCCTATTAAGCCTATTAAAGTGAAGCTCAAATCTCTTGAATCAGCTAAGAATTCCTTCTGGTCTACAGTAGCTGAAACACAAAAACCGCCGAAAGAAGTAAAGAAAACTTTACCGCCACCACAAACTATAGAACAAATTGCCTTTAGCATCCCAACCCTTACATCTCAAGTCCAGCAAGTTCTACAACCTCAACAAGCCACACAACATTATGAAGAGGAAGAAGAACTTCACGAAGAATTGCCAGAACAAGAGGAAGAAATAGAGGAAGAAGTCGATTTTTGGGCTGAAATAGAAAAAAGTCGTGACAGCAAAACTCCTGAACCAAATGCTTTTATGAATACTTTTGGCGAACAGGAGTATAGCATGTACAACGATGCTCATGAACCAGAGGCGTTTGATCCTCTTAAATACCCCGAAGAGCCACGTGAAGTTGATACGGACGAAGAAATTGATTTCTGGGCTGAAATAGAAGCAAAACGTCAGGTTGAAAATAACGATGATGATGTCACTTTCCACAAGTCAGCGTCATTTTGGGCTTCCAGAGATAGACAAAACTCGGTAGAAGAAACCCCCTACACACCGGTTGTAACCAAAGCCTTTAAGGCCAGATTGCCAGATGAACCACCCTGTGCAGATCTAAATATTTGGCAAGCTTTAGAGGCTCATAAGGGAGAGGAACCTGTTATAATCGATCCAGCAGTAGAAGAAGAAAAAGCTTTGGTACAAGAGTACGATGAGATTGTGGAAAATAATCAAGATGATGACGTTTATTCAGTGCACGAACCAGTAAAGGCCACAGTGTGGAGTAATGAAAACCAGGAAGTTGTACAGCAAGAGTTGCCAGAAACTGAAACTGATTATTGGAGTCAAATTGAAGCACAAAAACAATTGGAATCTGCTCATGTTGTACAAGAACCCGAAACTGACTTTTGGAGTCACATTGAAGCACAGAAGCAACAGGAAACTGGACATCTTCAACAGGATCAGGTAATGGAGGAGGAAAGTGAGAAGGAAAGTGATACGAAAACTGTCAGAGATGAATTAGAAATCAAACGCAATAACTATAGAAAGGCCATGGCCTTCTTTACCACGTCCATAGATGATAACAAGGAACAAAGCACTGAACGTTATGAGCGCAGTAAAAGCAAATCTTTGCGCAATTCAGCTGCTATTGAAGAAGAATCGGAAAAATGGGACTGGGAGGCTGTAAATAATGCTTTGCAGCAGGAAACTCAGAAAACCGTACAGGAGGAAGTAATTGCTGCTCCAGTCGAAGCACCAGTCGAGGTACCCGCTAAGATTGAGAAGGAAGCAACACCCTTGCCTGAAATTTATGTGGAGCCCAAACTTAAACGTTTACCCAATGGCTTGCCCGATTTGGAGGTAAACAAGTTTAATGAGGAAAGAAAAATTTCGGTTAAAGATCGCATTTCGGCCTTTGAAACGGGTTCAATAGACAAAGACTCTTCTGATGAACGCAAGAATTCAATTAAAAATCAATCTTTATCAGTAGAAAGCTATACACGCCAAAGTTCTTTGTCAAGGAACAGTAGCACCCAACGTTCTGAATCCGAAATGGATGAAGACGATTCGGGTGTTACCGATATGAATAAACAATTGTCGGAAACCGATACCGAATCTGAAAGTTTCCCCGAATTAAGAAAAATGTCTTCCTACCAAAGAGCAGCCACACACTCTAGACTGTTTAAACTACTGCAAGACGATACAGAATTACTGGACAGCACACAACAAAACGATGAATTCCAATTAAAGCCCAGTCGCCGTAGAATAGTGCACAATGTTAGTATTACTAGGAAACAAAATCCACAAGCCATAAATGGGGCGGAAACCATGAGCCAAAGAAGAGAACGCTTATCCTTGCCTTTGCGTAAAAACACCAGCATTGATGCGGACAATCCCTCTACACCCAATAGTCCAGCCTCACCCATAATGGGCCATACGGTGAATAAAAATACGATGGTAAGCGATAAATTGGTGAGCGAATTGGTGCAAAGTTTATTGCTTAAAAGCGAAAGTTGCCAATTTAAAAATTTACCCATGGAAAAGCTGCAGGCAGCTGCCAAAAGGGTTCTAGAAGAGGAACTGGATTCCTTGGACAATACATCAGTAGAAACGACACCCAATATGACACCAAATGATTTGAGAAAAGATAAATCCTATAGCGATTACTATAACACCTGGTCGGATGCTTTAGGCACTGAGGAAATACTGCCCTCCAAAACCTTTAAGGCCATACAGGAGACAACACGACCTAGCCGTAGTCGTAGTCCCTGGACAGCCAAATGTCCCAGAGTATTAAGTTCTAAAACTATTAATAGGGATCTGTCGCGGGTTACAGAATCACCAGAAATTTTCTCACGCACCAGCAATAGTCCCGAATGTTTTCGACAATCTAGGGAAAGTTCTGTAAGCAAATGGCGAAAATCATAGTTTTTAGGAAACTGGGGGCTGAATATCAAAAAAAAAACCTTTAAGGGTATTAGGACTTATTAAATTACTTCGTAGATTAAGTATTACATAAGAAAAGATTCTTTTTTTTTTGGCTTCTCTTAAGTCGAAAAAAGAAAAAAAAAACTTATGGGCTTTTAAGAGTAGGTTACTCTCTCTTTGCATTTAAAAAAAATTTAAATTATGATCTTGAAACACGGTTTTTAAAACTGCGGTTTATTCATTAGAATGAAACATGCATTTTTGTTTTAGAATACAATTCAATATTATTTTCTAAGTCATTCATTCATTCATTCATTCGCATTTGGAATTTGCATTCGTATTACAAATCATTTACAAAAACTCATTGTCATTTCATTGTCATAAACCCTATAAATACAGGCTATGATTCAACAAATGTCGTTCATTTAATGATTATCAAAATTAAAAATAAAAAAAAAACAGAAAAAACAGAATAAACAACAAAAATAAAACCAAAGAACCCAAGAACATGCTCATTCAAGTGTTCATTTGTTACCTTAAAAAAATCAATGAAAAGAAAAAATCTGAAGCACCACCAAAACCACCACCACCACCATCTCTAAATCTCCTCCTCCATTGTAAAAATCTGTGTAGCAAAAAAAAAAAACCAAAAAGCAAAAAAATCCGTAACAATCAAACAATCAATCAAACAATCAGTCAATCAATCAATATCAATTTTCTAAAACAATTTCAATTGAAAAAAAAAACAAAAAAAAAAACAAAACCATGTTCAAAAATCTTAAGGTACATATAAAATCAAATTTAATTAATTTTTATTCAAAATTTTTAATTTCATTTATAAAACCAAAAAAAAAAAATAAAATTAACTTAAAAAAGTATAAATATTTGCATTTTGTTTATACTTTATTGCCCAAGCTTTCTTAGCATTTTTTTTTTTCTAATTATGATTGTAAAAAGTTTTTAATTTTAATTCTTTATTTATTTCATAAAATATTTGCGATAAAATATTAAAAGTTATTAAAACGAAGAAAAAAAATTATGTTTTTCCATGGTGGAAATTGCCCATGGTACGGAATTGCCCAAAAATATTTAATTATTCACGGATAAAGTAATTAATCCGAATTAATATTTAAACGCGCTACACTTTGATGAAGCAATACAATACAGACATAGAAAAAATGTGGACTAAGTTTTTGATCAAGATAGTAAGGCCACCCTAAAGAATATGAAGAACTCCAACGGCATAATTTATTTGTTTTTAATAAATGATAATTGGGAATATTACACCCGGTTATTCCATAATTCATCACTTCTCATTTCGATAAATTTGCTGAAAATTTATCCACGAAAGCTTAAACCCAAAACATTAGATCACTGTTGTCTAGTGGGTACACTGTGTACTTACTAGTAGCGAGTCCTGACATTAGGGGGAAAAAAGCGTTGTATATAGCGAGTGATAATTCGATCAATTAAATTTTTCACGTGGCACCCAAACATTAAGTTTCTTATGTATCCAATTGACAACCATTTGGCGATATACATACATATGTTTAGTTTTTTTTAAGTTCTTTCATGATTACATTGGATTCTTAACCTAGCGAACTATTTCGCTGCTGTTTCTCTAGTTTCAACTGTTTTCGCCTTCGTATATTTCACAAATTTTTTTTAACAACTTGTGTAACTGTATTCTTACATACATGCATAATTGGCTATTACAACCCTTCAGTCAGGATTACGGCCTAGCTTCTCACACCACTTATGTTGTGTGTGTTAATTTTATACATGAGTGGCGGGACCTACAGTTTAAAGTCGACCCAGAACGATAGATTTTTGAGAAACTTTTCATGGCAATTTTATTTACTCGCAGAGTTTTTACCAGAAATCTGTTGAGAGGAAGTCGCCCAAGAAATATTCTTTCATATTTCGTTTTTGATATCTGACCTGGGGTGTGAATCGTGGCCTTTTGTCTAATAAGCCAACACACTACCTACTAGACTACGGCGATTTCAACTGTATTCTTAACCTTTCTATAATAGAAAAGGAAAATGTGCGGGTAATGTTCTACATTTTCACTACACACATTTGAAACGTGGATAACTTTTCACGCAATAATGTGAAGTGTAACTTAAAATGTATCCTCTCAAGCAAGCCTTTGCAATTAAATTCCCTAAGGTATTATATTTTAAAACCAAACACCTACAATTTGTGACTAAGCTTTACAAATACAAATTAGGATCGATTATCAGTCCATTTTTCTACTAGTGACTGGCTCAGTTATAGTTTTTTTTGTATGAAATTTCGTTAAAAAAAGGAATATAATTCGTAAACTTTCAGTTTTCAACAAATTTTTAACCTTTTACTATGAAAAATAATTTTGTAATGTTAACTTTTAGCTTCTAGCCACTGTAGAGTTTATAAAAATCATACGAGATAGCTTTGGTCTTTAAATTACTTAATTACTGAGTAAATAATAAATCTTACCTGTGAAATTCTTGATTTTGTTTTGTCGATTAGGTTCAAGTAAAGTTGAATTTTAGAGATTTTGTTAATATTTTAAAGTTATTTGCATACAAACAAATGGTGAAAGAATCTTGATACTTGTAGTTTGATACGTTTTTTTCTTTACAATAAAAATTGGATACTAAAAAAATAAAAAGAAAAATAAAAATAAAAATAAATTAATTGTTGCAATTTTTTAATGTTTTAGTTAAAAATTTTATAAAAAAAAAAATTATATTAAAAATAATATAAACAGGTTTGTATGTAATAAATATTTTATCGCAAATATAAAAATTTTTTTTCGTAGAATATTTGTAAAGCTTTTTTTTATTTTTTTTTTTTTATAATTTTAAAATTTTTTTTTTAATTTTAATTGTAGTCATTGGAGAGTAAACTCCACCTTTGGCTTAAAAATAATAATGAAAAGCAATAATAAAATGATAAAAAATTTAAATAATTTTTAAGAAACCTTAAATAACAGTTGTTTTTAAAATTACAATAATTTAAAATTAATTGTAAATAACACTGTATGAATGGCTTTAAAAAAATAAAGTTAAAAACAAAAGTTTTTTTTTTATAAAAACAAGTTGCAAGCAATTTATTTTAATTTTAAAGGAAAAAAGGTGAAGTTTTCTCTCGTTAGATGATTTTTTTTTCATTTTATTAATAAATGCATGCAAATTTAAATTATTATTTTATTTTCTTAAACGCTTTATTTTTTGTTTTCGCCTAATAAGTGTAAATGTCTTTAAAAGTATAGTTTAACTGTGGTAAACAAAAATAAACAAAAGTGTTTAAAATGTCTGAAAAGCTTAAAGCTTTCTATGTTTTAGCAATGAGTAAGCTTTAAAGCTACTCTTTGTTAATTATATAAAGCTTTGAATGTTTATTTTTTTTTAAATAAAATTTCTTTATAAAGTCTTGAAATTAATAATTTTTTATGTTTTTCTTTTCTTTCCATATCTTTTTAGGACCTGGACAATCGGATCTATAATTATTTTCTTTTATGCCATAGAAAATTAATTATAGATTTCCTACAGAACAATAAAAACAATTAAAAAAAATATTCTTAAACGAAATTGTAAAAAAAAAAAATTTTTTTTGTTAAAAACATCATTACGAGAAATATCGGGTTTATTTTTACTCTTAACTTGAAAGGAGATTTAATAGTTTAATGAGTTTTTATATATAAAAACATATGACGAGGTGGCGTAATTAATTAATTTTTTGTTTTTTCTTAACATTATATGGAAAATTTAAAATTAATTTTAATTATTCTAAAAAAAAGGTAACAATTCTTAAGGTTAAGTTTGAAACAAAACAAAAAAAAAACTAAATTCATAAAATATGAAGGAAAAAAAATTTAAAAAAAATTAAAAAACATTTTAACGATTATTATTAAAGAAAACGACATTAAAAACAAGCGCTAACTTATAATTGAATTCATTAAAAAAATATATATTGTTTTTCATTTATTTTTAGTTTTAAACGAAATTTATTTAATTTTGTTTTCTAAACGAATTGTATTGTAATCAAAACTGTTATTAACAAAATTATAAAAATATTGCAAAAAATTATTAATTACTTTTCAACAATATTCTATTTTAATTTTATTTTTATTATTTTGTTATTATAATTTATTTTTAGTTTTTATTTCTTTAATCTTTTATTATTATTTATCATCTTAAAAGCAAAGCATTATTAATAAATAATTGTGTTTTATTATTATGTTTGTAGCATCATTTATGATTCAAAATAAATAAAAATAAAAAAAATAATTCTTTTTTAAAAATATTGCAAAAGAAAGTGATTTTTAATTTAAAAAAAAGAGTTAAGAAGGGTATCATTAGAGTATGCAACCATCTTATTAATTCATATGGAGGTTGATTTATCCAATAAAATCAGGAAATAAACATCATTTATTATACGATCTACAAACGAAGAATTTCTATATTGAAAACCTTAACCGGAATTTCGATTACAGACAACAAATATCTCAACTTCTATAAATCACTAGGAACACATAGTCCGACAGCATGCAACTACAATGAGCATTAAGAGATCGCATTCTGTTTGATATAAGTTTTATTGTCCTCAATCAACATACAGTACATATAATTCATCTTTAAATTCTATTGTCGTAGCAAACTTTAGAATACTGTTGGTGTCAGTAAAGAAAACTTTTCTATTACTTGATGCTGGGCATTAGCATCGCACAGGTTGCAAGCACATGTTCTCCTCATCGCAGTATCTACATCTTGGCCTCGATGAGATACCTATTTCGAATAAGTGATCTTTGAGTCTACTGTGTCGGTCGAAGATGCGGTTACTAGCCTTCAAGTTGGTTTTAAAGTCTGACACATGACTGAAATCTTTTCTGATTATATTTACCAATTCGTTTTCTGAGGAGACTCCATCCTCCCTATCAGCGCATGTACTCTAACATCTCTTTTAACAAAAATAGATTGAAAATCCTCTTATCTTGCACAGACAACCTCATACTCTTTTCGAGTTAACCTCGGTCTGATTGCAAAATTATATTAATATTTCTCTTTCGTTTGTACTTTCTGTCCAATTTCGGCATCGTAGATTTACGATTGGAAAATACCCACTAGTTTCCCGAAATGTCTCAATCTAGGATCGAACACTCGCTTTCATATCCCAATAATTGTCTACAATATACCCCTAGTATGTAGTCTATAAATTGCACTCAACGAGTTTGAATTCAGTCCATAACAATGGGCTGGTAAACTTTTGAAAACAAATTATGGTGGAAGGTGGAGAGATTGTCAAACATTTACATAACTTAATTTTAACACTAATTTAAAAAAAAATATATAAATAATGCCAGCTTACATTTTATTTATTGAGAAGAACAATCGATTACTTGCATATGTGAAATGAAATGTTTTTGAAATGAAGTATATCCGCTCATGAAGTATGAAAATATGATCGATCTAGAAGAAGAAAAAGTATAAGGAATTAATATAATTTTATTCGTATATATGTATGTATGTATTATATTTTATAATAATTACTTTGAGGTTATATAATATTGTTAACTTTATAATATAATATTATAAGTACAAGTATAAAATCCAGAAGTTGTACACAAAATTTATTAAGTAATTAAAAGTTAAAGAAGCATATTGAGCATAAAATGTTTTTGTTTTTAGTAGTAAAACTTAAAAAATAATATGTTTTACTTATAAATAGTAAAAGTTAAAAATTTAGTAGTTTTTTTTTTATTTTTTGTTTTCAATTAAAACCTTTGTTTTCAATACAATACAATATTTTTCTCTCTCTTTTTTTTTTTTTTTTGTTGTGGCAGGTTCTTACTTAGTTTTGTTTTAAATGCTTCAAGATAAATAGAAAGAGAGTTTAAAAAGGTCTGATATTACTTATATATTGTATTTAAGCTACAGTAAATACTACTTTCTTTTTAACACTACGACAACATTTATTATTATTTTTTTTTTATTATTATTATTATTATTTTTTTTTTTTGGTTTTTTAAAAATTTTATAATTTTTTTTTTTTTTTTTTTTCTTTTTCTTTTAAATTTTCATTATTTTTATTTCTATTTTACTTTGGTGTATAAATGTTTAAATAAATTCTGTACTGTTTTGTAATATATTCTGCATAGTTAACTTTTTATTTATTGTATGTTTTTATTTTATATTTTTTTTTTTTTTGTTTTAAAATAAAATAAATTCAAGAGTTATTTCTGTCTTATTACGTTCATTTAGATTTTCTATTAAACTTTTACTTTTTAGAACTCAAAAAATTTTCAATTTTCGAAACAGTGTCGCATATTCGAAAGCATATCGCTACAATTCAAAAAGCTTATGTTATGATCAGTGATTTTTCTACCGAATTTATAATTCTTTTATACAAAAGTATATAAAAATTTGGGGTTAATTAGTGAAATCTTACAAATTTTATTTGCGATAGGGAGAACTAATATACAATATCAAATTCGAAGTCGTATATACAAGTTACCACTAGGCTTAGACCAGTTTTTTCAACAATAACAATAGCATAGGGTTTGTAACGACTACTTATTCATAGGTCCCGGCAAGAGCGCTAGCAAGTATTGTTTAGTGAATTCAATTGAAATATTAAATTCAGGAAACCCTCATTTCAAGCTCACCAAAGAAAAACTGGTTTGTCTTAAATATCATAGAGTCAACAATTGGAATAAAATCATACTTTTACACGAACTGTAGATTTAACTCACTGTACTTCGAATACGAAATATGAAATAATTAATCAGGGGCGGAATATATGCGAAAGACTTAAACTACTAACCACAGTCACGCCATCTCGTGTGGAAAGTTTTAACACATCCATTGATTGCATAATTCTGATGATTATAATTTTCAAGTAGATTTCGTTAAAAGATTCTAGTAGTTCTTCTTCTCAGTAAGTGAGATGATGTATCTAAAAGATTCCTCATAGACCCCTTACTCCATAAATGATTGAAGAAAAAGAAAAGAGAAAATAATGTAGAGAACGAGTAAACATAACACTTTTTTAAATAATATCACCCTCACGATTTAATGGAAACGAAATCCCCCTAATTTTGTTTATACAACGTCTTCCGACAATGCAGCGTTTATGACATCTTTCGGTAGATTTTTAAGACCAGAAATATGAGTGTGCATCAGAACTCTCAATATTTCCATAGTCTACACGTCATCCTTAATCAGTTTAATTGCTTTCTGTAATAGGACTTTAAAGTTGGTTATTCAACTACAATAAGAAAGTTTTAATGGGTTTGGCACGAATATTGGCACAAAGTAAAGTAGTTTCTTGAACTGTTCTTTAACAATAAACTTAATATCTCTGACAGTTTTTGATTTTTGTTTTCCTTAACTTCTTTAATTTTTGTACTTAAACCTAGACCTTATGTTGCTTGACTTTTACAGACAATTAATTAAAGAGTTTAAAAGCTTTATAAAAAAAAAGCAACTACCAATACTCTAGTACAATACTAAACTTCACTAAATCTACAAAATTTGAACTTTGTGGACAATTTGTTAAAAAATAATGTTTGTTCTGACTTACAAAACCCACTTAGAAATCCTTTTCATCTGTTGATGCTATTTGTACGGCCATTAGCTCTTCGACAATTTTGAATTCATGACATTCGGGACATAATAGGCGACCATTGGATCTATTTGATCTTTGTACTTTTTCATGGCACACAACGTGTACTAGTTTGAGATTTTTCAAGGAAAATATTTCCAAAAAGTATTCCAAAACGGATATATCGACTACAGTCTGTTGATGTAACTGGCACAGCTGTTTAGGATTGTCCACCAAGTCCTTGACATTGGCCAACAGAGAAGGTAGAATAGTGCGACACAATTCAATTTGATGATCCAAGTTCCAGACTTGAAACAAAATTAAATTTTCCCGTGATGCATATGGGTTTATGGTATGCTGTAGAGCACAATCGTTGCTCTTATCTGAGTAACTACCCTGACAATAGAAATCACCAAAATCAGTGCACAGCGAAACAGACCATTCATCCAAGATTTCATTTCTCAAAGTGTATTCCTTGATAACCTGTTTGAGTTTCTTATTCGGTACTGCACTTCTAGCATCGGGTTCATCATCTTTTTCCTGTTTTTCTACCACAAAATCATGTTTGGGTTCATGTTTTCTATCAAACATCATGGAGAAATAATCGCAGCCTATAAGCAGATAACGGAACTTTTCCAATACCGAATCAATAATTTTTCTAGCCTTCGGATTTTGACGATACAAACGATTGCGTGTTAGTTCATCTCTGCTTTTGTAATAATAACCACGCACACGATCTTGGGCTTTTCTAGCCAAAGCCTCTTCCTTAGTGAGGCATTTTTCTTCTTGGCCCTGAAACCATTCAGCATGTTCAGATCTTTTGCTCAAATGGGTTTTGGCCGTATCTCTACAGCGTGCTTGTCTTTTCTTTTCGTACTCAGCAATTAATTTCTTAAAATGTTCGGGTTGTTGTTCCATAAATTCGTAAACAATGTCGGCTACTTTTAACAAAGGCGATATCTCGCGCAATTTTTCAAATTCGAAATCGCTGTCTTGAAAGCAGAATCATAAAAAATGAAAATCATTTGCTTCAGTTAACAAAATCTTAAAACAAAAATATACCTGTTGTTACAATGACATCGGGTCCAGCCACAATCAATAGAGTTTGTGGTTCCAAGGTTGAAAAGTATTCTTCATCAGTAACTTCAAAACCATTAGAGGCCATATAAATGTGCAAGTCTTTGATCTAAGAACAATATTAACAGACATTAGAATTTAGAATTTTAGAATTTTTTTTTAAAGAAAAACAAAAATTTAAATTAAATGAACCCCACTGCAGTGTTTTATTATTTTAAACTAAGTTGAGGCGACATAGTCACAGTTGCTTTGATTGTCTGTTGATAAATATCTTGAAAACCACATCATAATTTCTTCATCTTCATTTTTCCTGTAATTACTAATCTTTACACCAATATATTTCATTCCCAGTTACAGCATTATACCACAGAACCTAGAGGAGATTGTTCCGATCCGTTCCAAGGATTCTTATGAAGTACGTAAACCCTATTTCCTACCAGTGGCACACCGCAAAGTGTACTCTGAGTCCCTTCCTTTATCCACTCCAAGATGTTTTCCTTTCAGGACGGATTCCTTTTCAGAAAGTCAAAATGAGCATCAATATAACATCCCTCCACTTACCACACCTTCTTTATGATGGATTTTACAGCCTGGAAGTCAGAAGAATAATCGCTCACTGGTGTGCATAAACCCTACTGATTGGGAATAGTTTAATAACAGTCTCTTCAACACTATGCTTTACGTTGTTAAAAGTTTTGTTTTTACCCACAAAAAAAGTATCCTTGAAATTCGTTTTTCCTTAATAAAAACGAATTTACCTTGAAATTCATACTCCAACAAATACCTTTTGTTTGGCATTAACATTGACATTTCTTTAATACACAGAAGTTGCAAAACTGAACTTGACCTTAATTTCAACCATAACAATAATACAAGAAGACTACCTAACCCTGACCCGAAATGCAATGCATCCTAGAAATGTGGAGATTGTAAAAACAAAATAGAAACAAACCGAAATGAAAATGAAAACGAAAACAAGCCAAAAGTTTAATGTCCTTCTTAGCCATGAGATATGAGTAAAAAGTAAATCCGAATGGAAGCAAAATTGTAAGCGAAACGAACGAGGAGAGAACCTTCATTCATTTCAACAACAGGTGGCCAAATGGCAACTGCGCACAAGGTATTGTTGTGTCTGCAGCAGACACAACTTTTATTTGATTTGCTTGACATTGAATTTTTTTGGGTGCAAAACTGAAAAAAAGAATAACAAACGAAATCTACAACATCCAACCCCTAGAAAAATATGTGAAAAGAAAGTTTTTTAAGGATAACAAGCAGCAGCACCACCAAGAACCACATAATCAAACTGAAATTGAAAATACAACACTGGCTAATAATTGGCCCTGATAACAGTTTCGAAGGTCACCTTCACACTATGCCTACCAACCACCAAATCAATAGAAATTACGCAGTAAGAAAAATCTTAGAAGATATAAAAAGTATGTATTTGGTGGTTTAAGGCAGAGTGGGAGGTATGGTTTCATAGTATAAATGTAGGGATGAAAAATATATACACAAATCAGATGAGTTTTGGAGTGGGAGGTTTTTCATATTAATACTTACAGGAAACTTTAATTTTGCTTTAGTCTTCAACATTTGCAAGGAATTGGCACCCAAACCATATTTCTTGGAGCGTTCATTATCGGTAATTTTAAAACCTTTAAGAACAGGTGGTGCAGGAGCCGCATCGAGAGCAGCAGCTCCAGCAGCTGCTGCGGAAGTAAACTCTTCCATTGTGTGCACAATTTCTTCAAAATCATCTTTTGTTTGCAATTCATCTTGTTCTTGTTGCTGTTGTGCTGTAGCGCTACGCGTTGTTGGAGCCATTATTTCTCTGAGAAAACTAAACATTACTGTTAATTTTTTTTTAATATATTCTGCGTTTCTGTTTTCTTATTTGTTTCAATTTAATTCAAACACCACTAGTTTTGCCTACTCGTCCAGTCCAATTAAGGAGTTTTCACCAACTGGTTGTCCTTATAGCACTTGTTTAAACATGAATGAATGAAAATGGCCCCCCAAACAAATACAAAAGCGTATACAAAACAGTCTTTTGTTTATGGTTTTTACAAAGGAAAAACAGTGCTGCCTAGTTGGGAAAAGTAATAAAATCTCTTGTTAAAATTTGTTTAGAAAACACGGCAGCTCTTCGCAGCTGAAATAAGGACCGTTAAAGATTTTTAATTTAAATTGGATTTATAATTATTGTTAATTAAATAAATTATAACGAAACAATAGTTAAATTAATTAGTCATTTAATAATATAATATATTAGTCATATAATAATATAAATTCTCGAGGAGGTGCAGAACGCTAATTCAGTATAGAAGGCAATGGTAATGATGTGAATGAAATTGGTTGGAGCTGGCCATTGTGACACCTTACAGGCCACACGAATATGATGATTTCCAAAACTAGCTTTAAAATCACTAGCCTTATAACCTTGCTTAAATAATAATAAAAATTAACTTATTAAATAAATTAAAAACAGAAACAATCCTCTCTATATACCTATACCGATCTGGCATCCCTTTTTCTTGATATTTTATTATACAACTTGGTATTACTTTCAGTTTGTTGTGATGTCATCTGTGAGTTCTTCTGCACTTACTCACACTATCTCTTTTACTCTTGGGCGAAAATACAATAACAATTCAAAACAGCTGTATTTTTGCAAAATATATTTGACAGCCTTACTGCCTACAATTGAATTGACAGATGTGTGTTAGTGTAGGTGAATGAAAAGTAAAAAAACTAAAACATGAAATAAAATCATAAAAAATACGTTCTATAAACGAATAAAACAATAATAAATAAAATAAACAAAGATTAAAATATTTACTATGTAAACATGGACTAATGAAGTGTTATAAATAAAGTGTAATAATATAAGAATAAAACAAATATTTAATAGTGAAAGAGTGTGTACATCCATGTATAGTGAGTGATGATGTATTGCTGCTGCCATAAATTTTATGAAGCTATTGGTGTAGGCATTTATTATTGGAAATAGACACGTTAAGTGAACTTATTAAATACGGCAGCTAATTAAATAAAAAACGTGCTAATTCGTAAGCGTTATAAGCATTATCAATGTTTAATACTTGGCGCCTGCAATGAAAATAAATACCAAAAAGTGTAAATAGGTGTTTGATATGGCAAAAGCGTTGTGTATATTCCTTAGCTGATTAGATGCAACGTAGCAATTTACCATCGACATACACATACATTCACATCATAACTTTTTAATCATCAGTTAAATTGCAATAAGTGTAATAAAAAATGAACTGCTATTTCTATTTGTATTTCCTACCCTTCCTACGTGTTGTCAACTTACAGTTAAAAAGTGTTGAAATTAGAAAAAATGCGTTTTTGTAAAGAAAGCTTTATTTTTCCGAACAATTTTTAATTTAGGTCTTTTGCTGTTTTATTTCGGATATCTAGCGATCGCTGTTATTAAAAGCACAGAAAATGAAATAGAGTGAGCACACTCCATCTTCACACAATCTAAATCTCGGTGACCAAGCATCCTTAACAGCTATCGCGAAAACAGTGCTACCGACATGAAAAATCGTTGCCCTATCTGTCATCAAAGTCTTCATGAAACGTTCGCTTATATAACTGTCCTGAGAGGCCCCAATATTTTGTGGCCAGTGGAGCTGTGGCTGAGGCCTGTTAACTAACTAACTCTCGCCTGGTATACTCAATTTTGTTTATCTCCCGACAAATCCATTCCAGCGTCTTATAATGACACGTTATAACATCTTTATCCATGTTTCCTTCATGAAATAACCTTGATTTCTTTCTTAACAATTTACCCAGTAATTATTCATTGTAATACTCTGCTTTGGAAGGTTCTTTATAAAACGGGGTTAATCCCCACACATAGAGCTTTCGATGAAATTTAACCCCACAATAGATAGTCTGTAACAGTCTCTATAGTCTACAGGTTGCATTGACGATTGCTACGCCATACTCCGATAGATAGAAATGGCTGTCGCACTAAGAGAATAGGTACACTTGTGGTCACGTGTGGTCGATTTGAATACTACAGTTTTTCATTTCTAGTGGTACCCTCTGGAGATACTGATTAAGCGCCTTAGACAATGCATAGTTCAAGCCGATGTTTTTCCTTTAAATTTAAATTTTTTTTTAAAGAACAACTTTAAACAATCTCTAAAAATATAATTTTAAGTTGACAACACTGTTTTGTTTAAACCAACCTTTATTTAGAGTTTCTCTACAAACGATCAGATTCTTTTGTTTCTACTTTCTTAGTTTTGAGTGTAACAATATGTCTCTTGATACTGCTTTACCATTGAGAGATTTCGACGGAGAGTCTGATGATACCGATTCAGAGACTGAATTACTCATACGCCATCATGGTAGTAGTAGTGGTAAAGCTAATGATGGCCATCACCATCAACTAAATACAAAACAACGTTCTCGCCACGGCAGCTATAGTAGCTACATACAACCGCACAATACCAATCGACAAATGCCAAGTTTTCTCAGTCAACTGTTTGGTGTTGTCGGTGGCACAACAACATTTTCGTCGTCGTCGTCTACTACATCATCATCGTTTTTACAAAACCAAACAAAATCAAAACAAACAACAACACCACCAAGTTTATTACGTAGCAATAGTACCTCTTTGACGCGTGACGCTCAGTTACGTTTTAGAAATGAACGTAGTCGTGAACGTTGTTTTGCAACAGCAACAAACAGTAGCAGTAATACGTCCAACATAACGGCCTCGCAAACTAAGCTAAATAATGCGGCACAGGCCGCTAGATTCGGTCGTTCGAACTCAAAGTCCTATAATTTAAATTCCTCTAACGATTTAATCGATATAACAACGGGTTCAAATCAACCCGGTGCGGGTTCATTTTATTATCGTGAATCCTTGCAAATGTCAAATATGGATACATCGCAACATCAACAACAACAACAACCAAATAATAATAAAACCACAACTACCTCCCCGAATGGGGTAATGCAAACGGTTATAGATCCCGAAAACGGTTCGACCACAGTGTTCTATCAGAAAAATCGCAGAAAAAGTAAAAAACATTCAATCGGCAATCTGTGTAAAATGTGTTTATGTGGGTGAGTGTTACCAAAAAAAAAAAAAAAAAATATGAAAAGAATAAATTTTCAAAATAAATAAATTAAAGAGCAATTCAAAATCTGCACAATTTCAAAAATATTAAAAAAAAAAAAGAAATAAAAATAAACAAAAATTTCCATAAGAAAGAATAACAAAATAAAATATGAATTTAAAAATTATTGTTAAAGAATAAATTAAAATGGCAATAAAATGAAACCGATATAATAAATTTTTATTAAAAAAGAAGAAAACAAAATCAAAAAATTTAAATTTAAAAGTTTACATTTCAAAATAATGATCTCAACAAAATGAAAGCAGAACAGAAAGGAAAAAATATTGGAAATTATGAAAATAAAATTTAAATAAATTTGCTACTAATTAATCTTAAAAAACAAATACACACTGTAAAACAAACAAACAAAAAAATACTAATTAACAAGAAAACAAGTTTGTTTTTTAATTACAAAAACAAATGCAAAAATACCTACTGCTGACAAATAACAAAATTTTATAAAACTTAATGCAAAAATTTTAAGTGAAAGTTTAAAAAATTTTTATTGCAACATGGAAACAAATAAAAAAAAAATATTTTTCTGCTTTAATTTAAAACAAATAAAAAATCAATAAATTAAATTGTAAATTAATCGATAAATGAAATAAGTGTTGACCATTTAGCGTTTTTAGAAACACCAACAACAGCCTAAACCCATTACAATAATTTATTTTCGAATACAATATAGTTCGAATACCACCGGTTTGGTAATATTAAGTAATAAATGTTACTTAAATGTTAAAAAATTAAACAATTATGTATATGGTAATGCAGTTCAAAAATAATAATAATAATAATAATAATAATAATAATAATAATATTAAAGAAATTTGATGATAAACTTTAATTTTATAAACAAAGTCCGCCCCACGCGTTATCAAACATGCCTACTTTAAATGGGTGTGGTAATTCTTAGTTTTTGTTATAAAAAAACATAAAACACAAGCATATTCCACATTAAATTGTTGACCGCTTGGATCGATAATTTTTTCGATAATTCCATTTTACTTCATTTTCCATTGTTATAAATTTGAAATCACAAATTTTTCCCGCCTTATATTAAGGCTAACTTTTAGCCAAGAATACTAGTTGTATAGATAAGAAGTAGCCTCTTCACTAAGTGCCTAATTGGAACCACTGTCTATGATCTAATGTAATTAGTGCAACAAATTATGCTTTATCTCCTTACGGAAATTCATAACTTTCATTGCTCTCCTAAGATAGTGTCTTATCCACAAATTCTTATGACTATAATCTTTTGAAGAACACCATTTATCTACCATAATTTTACAATATTTTTCAAATCAAT
Organism: Sarcophaga bullata; assembly: GCA_005959815.1. NCBI lineage: Eukaryota > Metazoa > Arthropoda > Insecta > Diptera > Sarcophagidae > Sarcophaga > Sarcophaga bullata. The sequence goes on along the minus strand of QOCX01000017.1, from coordinate 642,057 downwards.
TTTAAATAATTTTTTTGGTAACAAATATTTTGTATGTAGACTTCTATAAAAAATTTTACTACAAATTTTATACGTTTGCACATGTAAGTTGTCATATACATATGTACATATAAGTCATTTGGGTATATTGATTGTTTATTAGCCTTATTTTCAATTCGAATATTATTATTTCCCCTTGTTACCCTAGTAGCAATAGCACCAAAATACTGCAGAGAAATAATAAAGTTCAAGAGAATTACACCATAAATGTCAGACGATATTTTTGTCACCAGACATTTTAATTCTCACATGGTCTTCCTCCCCCCATTAATTTTTTATGACATTTGAAATTGTAACGGTATAATATTCGATAAAATACAACTGCACAACAAAACAGTTTTTTTTTTATTTCTCAAAAATGCAATTTTTATATTTTTAATGAAGGTAACGATTTGCAGTTGTTTTTTTTTTGTTTTTTTTTTCTTCTTCTTACTTTTTTAACATGTAAATTATTTTTAATGTTAGTTTGCTATTATTTTGTCCAACACCTGTATCTGTGTATAGTGAATACGGACAGACAGACAGAGTAAGAAACGAATAAAAATAGAATAAAACAGAAACAGCATAGAAAAGTAATTATCAAGTACTGCCACTGCTGCAGCTGATGAACATGATGAGTCGATGACTCAAGACTCTGTATTGCACTCTCCATACCATACAGAAATTAAAAAAATATTAAAAAAGAAGAAAAAAACAAATAAATTAAAAAGCAATATTTAATAATAACTTTAGAACTTTTTATATACAATACGTGTTATAAATATCAGCAGTTTATTACACTTTTGCAGAATGTTATGACTTAATATCGTATTTTATGGGAAATTTTTGTTTCGTTTAAAAGCAAATTCATTAGAAAAGGTTTTTAATTAATTTTTAGAATTGATGTTATTATAATTTTTTGTAAATGCAATTGTTCAATAATATAATCCAAGTATACTCCTACATACGCTTGGTTTTGATTTTTTTATTATCGATTAGATGTGATATTGAAACAGATTTTATTGAAAATAATTGTTGCGAAAAATTGTTTAGAAAATTGTGGTTGTCGAAAAATTCTTATAGATAATATAGTAATCGATATTTTTTGTAGGAATTTATAATTATCGAGAACTTTTCTATGGAAAATGTTTGTTATCGGAAGATTTTCTAAAGAAAATATTTACTATCGGAAGATTTTCTAAAGAAAATGTTTACTATGGTAAGATTTTGTAAAGAAAATGTTTGCTATCGGATAATTTTCTATAGAAAATGTTTGTTATCGGATAATTTTCTATAGAAAATGTTTGTTATCAGATAATTTTCTATAGAGAATCTTTGCCATCGGTTATTTTTCTACAGAAAATCTTTGTTGTCGATAAATTTTCTATAATAAACCTTTGTAATCGATAAATTTTCTATAGAAAATCTGTGTTGTCGGAATTTTTTCTATAGAAAATGTTTGTTATCAGATGATTTTTCCATAAAAAATATTTGTTTTCGAACATTTCGAATAAAACTCGTGTAAAGAAAAAAACATGGATTATGTTGATATTACTTCTAAAAGCAGTGGTAATAACATGTTGACCCGTTTTAAAACTGGACTAAGTATAAAGTCTATAATTTGCTCTTAGAAATAAGTCAGAAAAATTTATTTATTGTGAGGACATCTATTTGAAATCTGTGTATGATCATCTGTGTTTTTAGTTTATAAAGGAAAATATAAAAATGATAACATCATCAGTAGTTTTCCATATTCGCTGAGATATTTTATTGATTTCGTTTCTTTAAAATCGCGAATGTTTTCATTCAATATCTCATAAATGCTCATTTTATGTGAAAAAAAACATATTCGTTCTACTACGGCTGTTTCGTTGTAGACAATCGAAATAAATATTTTGAATTTAATTGCTTTCAAAAATACCAGTTTTCATCACTTTAAATGCAAAACAAAAAGTAATTTTTTTTGTAGAAATTTAAAAACTTTAAACATTTTCAAGGTTATTTAGCAATTGGAACACAAAGCAACAATTTCAACTCATAACATCAGCAGCAACGTTTGTTTTTCTAACGCTTCTATTCCAAACGCAAACTTAAAGTATTTCTTTACGGCGTGTTTAAATTAGAAATAAGAAATCTAAGCTTTAAACTTGTTTGTATTAAAAACAAAACATGAACACACACAATGAATTTATTTTTATTTTTTTTTTAAATTTCAAAATCAATGATTTCCATGGGACTTCTAAAAAAAATAAATACTTAGTGCTGCTGTAGCTGATAAAGAAATATGCTGCCTCAACAAAAAGAAACCGAGACAGACACAGAAACAGAAACAGAAACAAACTCAAACGTCGTCTGTTTTTTTTATGATTTAATTTGAGAAGTAGAAAAAAATTATATTCAAAAAAAACTCCACCGTTGAGTGCACATACTGATTATGTCTGTTTGCGTTTCTTTTTTTGTTCAATTTTTAAACCAAAAGAGTCTTATTTTCGTTACTACCAGGTTACGTTATTTGTAAAAGCCTTGCGTGACGCTTTAAACACCCTGTTTAACCACAACAAAAATTACCAAATTATTGTATTTCGGTAAATATTTGTTTTAATTTATTTTTATAACCGTAAATAAATACAAAAAAATAATGTTTTATTTTGGCGTTGTTGTTGTTGAAATACAATAACAGAAAATTCATGAAATTCTTTCTAATTTTTCTGCTAGCTTTTATTTATTATTTTATTACTTAAAAAGCAAAACCTAAAAACACAAAAAATATAAATTTTTAATTATACCACCAGCATGTACATATTTCAACCAACCAACATTATTAGGCATGTTGAACACAGTAATTTATAGGTTTTATAGCCTGTGTTAACAAATTATTTTCTTTTTTTTTAATTATTTTGCATGATTTTATGTAATTAGTGTTGTGGTTTACTTAAAAGTCTACTTCAATGTGAGTTTTAATTGAATGTTCTTGTATTTGAACTTTTGAACTTTTTTTCATCCTTTTCAAGTTCTATAATAATAGAGATTAGCCCAAAATTTTTGTTGAAAATTGAAAAATTGATGGTAAAGAATTTTTTCCCAAGAGAGTTGTTGCCCGTTCGTTTGAAGACTTTCACTATTGAAGTCATCTTCCTTAGGACTTCAGAGGATTTCGTAGATCGATTAATTAGAGGTAGCTTTCTAAAGAAAATTTTTCAATAGCAAACATTTCCTATAGAAGATTTTTCGATAACAAACATTTCCTATAGAAGATTTTTCGATAACAAACATTTTCTATAAAAATTTTCGATAACAAACATTTTCTATAGAAAAATTTTCGATAACAAACATTTCCTACAAAAGATTTTTCGATAAGACGTATATACTCATATTAATAGAGCGTATAAACCAAAATCTTTATGTTCTATGTTGTTTTGTTACAACACATTTATACATTTAAGCTTATATGCCGACTGCAAAAATCATTCCAATAAGGAAAACAACTAATGATTAAATCGATTAAAAAAGTGATCATTAAAAGCTTTAATAGAAAAAAATTCCCGTCAAAACATACATACATATTTACCATTTTAAAAAACGTTGAAATTGGAATTAAAATATTTTTTTTTTTAACAAAGATTCTATAAATTTTATAGTCTATTAACCAGACATGGAGGCGTTCGTATAATGCGGTATAATGGTGGGACTTTATTTGCCACCACACGTATGTTTATTGGTTTTTATAAACAAAATTTAAATAAAAATAAAATTAAAAACTTAAATATTCTTTTAAAGAATACAACCACCCGTTCGTTCCCCATTGAGTAAAATAAATACGCCATAGAAAATAAATTTCAAAATGTCAGTGGTTTTCCACTTGGGGCCTTCTGATGTGTTATTCACTCATCATATGCATTTTCGGTTTCTATAGGACAGCTACATATATGTGTGTACATATGTATGTAAGAACATATTATTAAAAAAATAATTATTGTTTTAAAAGAACACAAGCTTATTAAAAATTTAAAAATAGTAATTATTTACATTCGTTTAAATTATTTAAAAGATTATAATAGAAATGAAGAAAAACCAAACATTTTTTCTGTTGTTCTTTTTTTATTTTTTTTTAGTTTAAAAACAATAAATATTCAATTGCTAATATAGGTAGATATGTATGTATGTATAGCTATAAAATCAATTTTACGTTTTTACATCAATCTGTAACAAATTTATTCAAAAACTATTTGAAATAATTTATAATAGAAATCGATTGAGAATACTTAACAACGGCTTGAAATAAAACAAATGAAAGGAAAAATAAATATAAAAATAATATCAAATATGTTATCGAAAAATGTTCTATATAAATTTATGTGTTATCGAAAAATTTTCTATAGGAAATACATGTTATCGAAAAATTTTCTATAGGAAATACATGTTATCGAAACATTTTCTATAGAAAATATATGTTATCGAAAAATTTTCTATAGAAAATACATGTTATCGAAAAATTTTCTATAGAAAATATTTGTTATCGAAACATTTTCTATAGAAAATATATTTTATCGAAAAATTTTCTATAGAAAATATATGTTATCGAAAAATTTTCTATAGAAAATATATGTTATCGAAAAATTTTCTATAGAAAATACATGTTATCGAAAAATTTTCTATAGAAAATATATGTTATCGAAAAATTTTTTTTCTATATAAATTTATGTGTTATCGAAAAGTTTTCTATAGGAAATACATGTTATCGAAAAATTTTCTATAGGAAATACATGTTATCAAAAAGTTTTCTATAGAAAATATTTGTTATCGAAAATTTTTTTATAGAAAATACATGTTATCGAAAAATTTTCTATAGAAAATATATGTTATCGAAAAATTTTCTATAGAAAATATTTGTTATCGAAAAATTTTCTATAGAAAATGTATGTTATCGAAAAATTTTCTATAGAAAATATATGTTATCGAAAAATTTTCTATAGAAAATATGTGTTATCGAAAAATTTTCTATAGAAAATATGTGTTATCGAAAAATTTTCTATAGAAAATATATGTTATCGAAAAATTTTCCATAGAAAATATTTGTTATCGAAAAATTGTCTATAGAAAGTATATGCTATCGAAACTTTTTCTATAGAAAACTTGTTGCCGAAAAATTTTCTGTAAAAAATATATGAAAAAATTTCAATAAGAAACTATAGTTGTCTGTAGAAAATTACTGTAATAGAAAGATTTTTTATGGAATATAGTTATAGTTCTCGAAAAATTATCTTTTGAAAATAAGAGTTATCGAAAAATTGTCACTATGAACATATACTCTATGGAAAATAAATGATTTTGTCATTAAAAAAGCATTTACGACATTTTAAAAAATTACTTATTTTTATTACTTCGTTATTATTTGTTTTTTTTTTTTTTACAGAAGAGCAGAGTATAGTAGAGAAGGTGTTTGTTTGTTTATCTGTTTGTTATGTTATGAAATTTATCTGGAAAAAACAACACAGTAAACAACTTAAAAAATAAATAATAATGAAATAAGCACAATAAACGACAAAACAGAGGAGAGAGAAAAACGAAGTTATGCAAACCAACTGCATATAATTTTACAATTGTTCTAAGAAATAATAAAAAAAAAAATTTCTTTAGTAATAAACAGAAATATGAGCCACATAAATGAATATTGAGTCAATAAACATATTAACAGTAGCCTAGCTGTAGTTATGATTTCAAGAATACTGATAATTTTAAAGAATCTGTCTGAATTTTTTAAAAATTTTAGCAAAACATATCTTCTTTTCTAGGCTAATGGTTGCCAATGGTTGCCAATGGTTGCCAATTTGATAGCCATTTTGTCCACAGAGGTTGTGGTATGAAGGCAAGTTCTAGACTGGCCTTTTAAATACACTGAAATCAAGTCATAATACTGATGACCCTTGATAACTTGTTAATTTTTAAACGCTTACAAAATAGGCCCTTGAATGCAAACAAAAAACAATATCAATTCAAATTAGAAATTCTTAAAGCCTATTTTCGAACAAAACAATATTTTTTGCCTTTGAAGCAGTTTTTGTTGTTGTTATTGTACCGAAAAGTGATGGTCAATTTCTTCTTTTTGTTTTTTTTTTTTGCTGCCACTTTTCGTTTCTTTGTAAGGCACAAGTGAATGGCATAGGCCCTGTGTTTAATTTTAAATTTTGAAAAACTAAAGGAAAAAAGAAATGACAAACTAAAAATAAGCAGAATATATATCTTCTGTGTGCATGTATATTTATCGATTTTATTTAAAGACAATTTTATTTACGAATTTCTATGTTTTCGTTGGAAAACAATATTTCTTTTAAATGTGCCGGCTGTGGTGCTGGCTGTCTACTTTCTCAAAAAAAAAATTTTAAAAGTTTTCATTTCGATTTGTATTTGTGGCGTACTTTGCTGAGAGAAGGATTTATTTTTAATTAAATAAAAAATAAATTTCGAAAATAAAACACTTGACTTTAGAGCAGAGTCTTAAAAGTATAATTATTTTGCAAGCTGCGTCTAACGAATTAAGGACGCTAATATTTTATTCCTTTGTAGAGTTTTTTTATACATTGTGAATTGAATTAATCCTTAAACATTTGGTTAACATTTTTAACCATTTTCAAATTCTGGAGAGTGTTAACCGTACCCCTGCAGATATATGTATGTACGTCGCCCAATATGTTGTTTAAAGAATTCATTAATTGAAGCAACTTTTGGTATTCTTAAAGCGTATTGTTTCGCTTCTACTTTAAATGGCTATTTTACATGTTTCACAGACATACTATACATCTCGTAGATTTTCTTGGAAAATTTATGGTTTTCTTTTTGTTTTGTTTTTTTTTTTTTCTTTTTAATTTTTTGTTTTCATTATTATAATAATTTTAGCTTATTTTTATTTGAAAGTTTTCCATTTATCTCTAGATTTCTTCTAGTTTTCTATTTTTATTTCGGTTTATATTTATAGAGAAGCATTTTCTATATGATTTAAGCAAATTAAAGTATTTTCTGGCAATTTTTGTTAACCATAATATGGAATAGTATGGAAAATAGTTTCTTTTTCTCTTAACTTCCATTGTTTACTTTTTACTTTCATTGTGTTATTTAAAGCAGTAAGAATGTACGCAAATATGAACAATGTTTATGACTCAAACCGCACCTTTTAAAAGAAAAAGAAAAAACTACAATTTATAGTCAAATAAACTTGAGTCATTTGCTATTCTAAAACAAAAAAATAATAATAATTAAAATGGGACTTAAGTAGTTCATTAAGTAAATATAAAGTGCTGGACGTGGGTGGTTAGTCATTTCAAGAAAAAAAAAACCCAATATGTTATACAAAAATTCATTTAATATTCATAAATTGTAGACCCTGCTTTCAAGAACAATGTGTGTTTATTTCCAATAGAAACCACGAACTTCAATTCCGTTTCTTTCTATTAATAGATTTTAATAAATTTTACCTTTTCTACGGCAATTCAAATATTAAATACTGTACTGTCCTTAATTAGTTGGAACCCACTTTCTTGTAAACAATTTTAAGAAATTCAAAAATCTTTATTTTTGTATTCAGATCCTTTAATATTAAGCCAATTGAACTATCTATTCGATTGTCTTCAAAGGGTTTTAAAGTGATGACTCTTTAAAAACACTTTGAAATGTTTTTTATCTTATATTCTAAACCTGGTAACTCAGGCTAATTTCTTTGTATTAAAGGCAACAATTTCAGATTCTAAACTAATGAACGCAAAAGAAAAAATAAAGAAACATAACCTCACCTTATTCACTCACGTCATATTAAAATTTTATTTTTTCTTTTTCTTTCATTCTTCTCAATTCCAACATCATTATGAGTATAAAACACATACATACATGCATACATAATTATTTGTTATCAATATCTAAGTATTTGGCACGTAGACACACACATACACATACACATACAGTCTTAGTTATTTTTATATGTACTTGCTCTCGTATTTATGTCAATTAGTTATTAATGTAACGGCAACCTTCATTTAATGGAGGTTAAGAATGCAACAACTTGTTGCCTTACATTCTCAATGTTTCATTATTCTCTCTTTTTCTCTTGCAAAATAAATAGAAAGTTGTAAACATACCAACCACCCTCATTATTACTTCTTATACATACAACTATCTGTACATACATATGTATGCTGTTGTTGTCCTCCATACAAAGTTGTTATTTATAAAACCTATGCTGAGTCTCATACACCTACGCACACTTACTATAAATACCGTGTAAGTACTCATATAACAAAGTGCTGATGAAAGAAGAAAAAAGGGCTTATTTTTCAATGCAGTCTTTATTTTTTATTCTTTTTTTCTCATATTGCTTTGTTTTTGTTTTTGTTTTTATTTATTTATTTATTTTTTTTTGTTATTATTGATATTTTTCCATGCGTTACAAGTTCATTTTTGGTTTTTTCTTCTCTTTTCTGCCAAGCAAATTATAAACAAAACATTGTTAAAGCCAGAGAACTAATTTCCCTTTGTGCTCATTTCATAAACGTAAACAAAAACAATGGATTATTATTTTGTAACGTTGTTTAGAAAATACCGTAATTTTAATGACATTTTACTAACGATGTTATCAATTTACTACCGAAAGAAACGCGTTTTTCTCTGTTGTTTTAATTACTTAAAGTTTTTTTAAATAAAAATGAAGTGAAATTTAGAAAAAAAAATGTAATCTATTTGTTTTTTGAAAGTAAACAACAGTTGTTTATGCATAGAATTGTTAAAAATATCTCATAAATATATATTTAAGCAATGAAACCATGAAAATATGGATGCAACTACCTGGGATGTGTCTGAAGATAAGATCGAATTTAATTTAAAAATACGTTGCATTTGAAAATTATATATTTGTAAAGGATTTTTGTTTTGCTGACTTCCATTGGATATTTATGTAATAATGTAATAATACAGAGCCGCCAGTAGTAGATAGGGAGGAAGAGCGATAGCGGTTAAAACAAAACAAATTCTACGATTTATTACTACGAATAAGCGTTACCAACCATTTGTTGTTTACGTTAAATAAACAATTGTTTTTACCTGCTTATGATTTGCTAACTGATATGGTTTTTTGCCATAGAATTTGTGAATCATTGTTTTATGAAAATCAACAATAACAACAAATGAAAACAAGAAAGAATGTTAATTTAGTTAAATAATGATCATTATTGTTGTTTTTTTTTAAGGGTGAATGACTTAATTTGATGAAATAAAACAAATCTTTGTTCAATGATTTCATGTTAACACGGAACATCTTTTATTTATGAATGTAACAGAGTCAATCTACTATTCGGATATAATCCTTAGCTTTTGAAATTCGAAATATTTGGATTCATTTTCTGTTTGTTTTTGACGGAATTATGAGTCATTTCATGAAATATGTATTTGGAAAGTAGGTTACTAATGTTTTTAATGCTAGCAATACACACATAACTTTTGTGTATTTTTATTTGTTTTATTTTTAAAATTTTTACTTTGTTGTTATAACACATCAGAAGCAAATTATTGAAAATTGTAAAATAAAAATTCAAAAAGTATGATTCCATACAGATAGACGCGAAAGAGTTCAAGATCCAATGATTACTTGTACATGATTTCACGTTAGATGATGTAGATTCTCTATTGCCCTGGTAACCTTCAGAAAGGATCTGGTTCTATCGGTAATTTGAAAGCTTCCCTCCTCGTGAATTCCCAAATCATCTGGGATTCAGCAGAGAGTGACCCTATTTCACCTGAATAGTTAATTCAGCTTGTCCAGACAGCCTAATACTATTCTCTAGTAAATCTCATACGAGTTAGTCTTATACTTCCTGTACAAATTTAATTGAGCACAACTTTCGATAGTGTAAACTTCCGCTTGCCTCGGACCCCTAGGGGCCTGTTTAAAATTGTATTCGTTTATGGTATGCATGCAGATGAAACTGGAGAGCTCCTTGAAACAACAGATATTTGTATCGATTGAGAATGTAATCGGCAAAGATTTAAAAAAGTGCTATACTGAGAGACTGGGAGAAGTTGTGTGCTTAATATAAACTGATTACCTTTGCTATTATTTTTTCCGCCACTTTTTCTAATTATATATACTCTGGCATATGGTCTAATCTTAGCATGTCACTCTATTGTTGAATACATTTCCATGCTGTTGCTTGTGAAGAGGGGCTATGCGAGGGGTGTATTTTGAAATTTTAATGTTTGCTAGCAAAGTACGTGCATAAAGCATGTGTTTTTTGTCTCGTTTTTTTTTGTAGAACGTTGTGTTTCATTTTATGCGGTAGCCATGTTTGCATATTAATGAATGTAATGTGGTGTTAATTTTTTCTGTTTGTTTTTTTCCTATATTGTTTATTGTATTTCTTTGCCCAGTTTTTTCTATAGAATTCATATCTACTGGTTTATTTTTCCCCTCCACCATTAAAGCAGCTAATGATACCACTACCTCAAGTCCCATAAAAATGTTTAGGCGTTCAAAGCCAATATAAAATTAGCACTTTATGTTGAAATTGCCTTCATAAGGGCATTTTAATATGCACGACAGAAATTGTTAAGAAAATTTATTTACATTTTAAACAAAACACCACACCAATAGAAATGAAAATTTATTATTTAGTTTAGTTGGCCTAATATTTAATCTTAGAATACTTAACACAATAATTTATTATGCCAATAAGTCTAGAGAGAGAGAGGAGGCATGCCAAAATATTGCTAAAGGCACACTTGGTTTGTCAACGAACGCAACGAGAATATAACGAAATTTTTTTTAATCTTTAGATAACAAAAATAAACAAACAAATCTTATCTATGAACGTCGCACATGGTGTTTTCACTTAAAAAATTAGAAAAAAAAAAACAAATTGACACCTTTTTTTAAATTTTACACAACGTTTCTATTACTCTTTCCAACACTGTATGCATACTTATTAGAGAATGAATGAAATTTAAATATTGGCTAAGGGCAAAAACAGTTTTCATTAATAGGCTAGGTTAGGTACAGTTAGGATGCATCTTGGTGTTAGCAACGACGATTCCCATCTCTGCTCTTAATCTGCACCAAGGTGTTGCCTTCTGGGATGCATTAATGCCACACAGGTTCAAAGACTGCGTTCTGACGATTCAATCCTATTGTCACAGAATCTACATATTGGGTTCGTGATGCTTTTCATTCTGAACAAGTATACTGTGTATCTACAGTACCCTGTCACAAGATCGGTTACTTGTCTCAGGTTATTCGTTGATAGTCTGTTGCAGGACCTAGATATCCAGAGTGTTGGCCATACGCTAGTTATCTGTGTGGATAATTCAGATGCCTTAAAGGCACTGACTGGGCACTATGTTAGTTCGCTATTAGTTTCAGGAAAACTCTCACGATGATTTGTGAATAATGTCATAATGTGGTTGCTATGTTGTTTTTCTGATATGTGGAGTAACAAACTGGAAAGAGAAAGTGCGGTAAATCTCCTGGTGATAAGACAAAAGTTGAACTCGTTAGGGCCGAAAAGGGAGGGCTGCAAAATCTCAAGGTTTCTATGATCCAGATTGAAACATTTTACAAACTAACTGGGTAGAGAATCTATAAGGAACTTGATAGATTTTTTGATAGTATATTACGTCTTGAGTGCTGGGATAAATATGTGGGACTGGAACATCGCACCAACCTAGAATTTCAGAAAATATAACTTTGATTAGTGTATCCCACTTTCATGAAGATAACCATAATGAACCGCTACTGGGTGAAGGTGTCTCACCTACATTACGAATCTAACCTAGCCTAACTTTTAATATAAAAATTATATTTCAAATTTTTCCAACCGGTGGTCTATTTATTAAAAGAGTTACCAAGTATATACAAATTAAGTAAGCAATATTTAAGATGTGTTATATCAAGAAATTACTTTTCACTTCGGACTATAAGAAATAATTATTTTGTTATTTATTGTTTTTGTTATTTAGTTCCCCTCTTTTTTATGTATTGCTTTTTATTAACTGGGGTAATTTTTTTCTTTTTCTGCGTCATAATATCTTGTATAATGATGATGTTATTGTTTTTATGTGTTTATTATTTAAGAGTGTATCTATTTTTCTTTCGATCTGTTAATTTTGCCTTCGTTTACATTTTTATTTCATTTACATTTATTTTTATTTACATTTTATTTTCTGAGCGTTAAAGTTTAGTTTAGTTGTTTTTTTTTTTTGTATATTTTCTTTTGCTGTCTGTACTACGAGAATATGATGTATTTGCTTATTTGATTAGCATATGGCGATGAATTTTTCTAGTGTAGGCAAAGAAAAACAAGAGGGCTTTTTTAAGATGATGTAAAAATATTTTTCAAATTAGCAGGGAGCTTTAAAGATTTTATGGATTTTCAAGAAACACTAGAAATAAAGGCCAGTAGGTGGGAACATTTATGGAGTCTTAATATTTAAATAAAAATAGATTTAACTTATTTGTATTTTGTTTAATTGTAAAATCTTTTATTCTTAATTTGTTTCTTATATATTTTAGAATTTTTTGAATTTGTTTTAAACGTTTTATTTATCTTGTTTATGCTGGCAACTTAGTTTCTTTAGTCGTGGTAACTCTAAATATCAATTGTTTTCATTTTGTTTAACAACCCTGTTTTAGTATTGATTTTTCATGATTGTTGCTCAGTGGGAGACAGAAAGAGAACATACATTAAAAAGTGCTGCCCATAAATCAATGCAAAAATATTTTCGTAGACGACGTTTGGTTGAGCAATTCATTACCGAAAAAAGGAAAACAATTGTTGTTTTGTGTATTTGTTTATAAAAATATGTAGAAAATAAGTTCTTAAAAATGAAATATAGTTAAAATAATGAAAGTTTATTAAAAAAAATACAATGAAAAAGCTATGAATTTGCAAGAAATACACACAAATTCCCATGGGTAGAAAATAAACGACAATAGCGAAGTGAAAGAAAAAATAAAAGCACGAAAGAAGAAACTTTCCTTTGTGTTATAAATTACAGACAGACAAAATAGAGATTATTCTCTAAGTGCAAGAAAATTACAAAAAAAAAACAAGAAGGAAAACAAATTAAGATAAATTTAAAACTAAGAAAAAGAAAAAAAAACGTATAAATTGTGTGAATTAATAGAAAGTTTTTCAATGGCGAAAATGAATATGGATGACGTTTCATCGCAAAATTCTGCAACGACTCCTATTGTACGAGAAAATATACCTCTGATTAATCGACCAAAACGACGGTGGTATCTGTTTAGGTGATTCACTATTTATGGTTTTTAAATTGAAAAAATTACAAAAAGAAAAAATACATCTACAGAGTTATAATTTATTTTTATTATTATCTTTCTAAAGTTTAATTAATATGACCACAATTGTGTTCATATTAAAATGGCTGTGTTTGCATTGTTTGTGTGTAGGTGTATATACACAAAATAAAAGAATATAAGAAAAACAAAAACAGTTTATAACACTGTTTCGTCTGTCTCCCAATAAATCGATGTCATTCGTTTTGTTTGTGTTTGTTTTTATTTTTCTATTATTTATTTTCTATTATTTATTGAAAAAACTCATTTGTTTTGTTTTTATTTATTTGAAATCAAATAAAAAATCTATTATTATTTAAATTATTACAAATAAATAAATATTTACATTTTTCTATTATTTCCTCTCTGTTTTTTGATATTGTTTTTTTGCC
>QOCX01000017.1:618176-628301 GCA_005959815.1 Sarcophaga bullata | reverse complement strand
CCATTAATTCTCCATCATATGGTTTTTGTTATTGTTTTTATCACCCCTCTTACGTTTTAGTTTTTATTTCTTCGTCGAATGTTTGGCCTAAAAATGTATATTTAATTACAATATTATTGATTTTTTGTTATTGTATTGTGTTCCATGGCATACTTTTTTATTGCTGCCATAAACATCCCTCATCATCCTTGCAAAACCCCTCATTTGGCATTAGGTACACTACGATAGGTAGAGTGGGCATATTTTGTTTGTGCTGATGATTGTAACATTTTTATATGGTTATTAGCTGCATTAAGTTTCAACTAGACATATCGTCTCACGACTTCGCATATCTCTTAGACTCTTAAATACCATTCATCTCTCAAATTAACTTTATTTTTCAAGTAAAACATAGCCTTAGAAGGCCCCAATAAGTATGGTTGGCATAATTGGCAATATTTCTCTCTGTCTTTCTTGTTTTCTTCACATATCAACAATTCAATTTCCGTTCCTTTAAAATTGTATTTTTCTCTATTCTTTGCTACATACTCGGCATTACTCCAATGACACTAAAACTAAAGTTTTCAAGGTTCCTTTATGGTTTTGTAACAGCATAAATAAATACAAATTCCTTCTCTCTAATGTCCTATGATTATATTCAGGGTCATCATGTGAAGTAAGAAAATAAAAAACCCAACCAACTTGCCGTATGTCTATAAATTATTGTAATTGGGTTGCTTCCAAAAAACGCTGCTGATGGCAAACAATAATAAATTAAAACAAAAACACTAGTTTCTTATCATTTTTTATAGTACTATATCTGGCAGTACTTTAAAAAAATTTATTTCATTCTTTTCCATTTCCTTTGCTTTCAGTTGTTGGCGAAAATGGTTTTCGGCTCGAGAGTTGCGTGCTCGTACCGTCCATTTGGGACGTGCCACAACCGAAAAATTCCCACCGAACGAGATACGTAATCAAAAGTACAATTTCATAACGTTCCTGCCTTTGGTACTCTTCGAACAGTTCAGATTCTTTTTGAATTTATATTTTCTATTGATGGCCTTGTCACAGTTTATACGCGATATACGGATCGGTTATCCTTACACCTATTGGGGTCCCTTGGGTTTTGTTCTTACAGTCACCATATGTCGTGAGGCCATCGATGATTATCGACGTCATCAAAGAGATCGTGAAGTAAACTCACAGAAATATAAACGTTTAATCGTCTCCGAGTCAAGGGGTTATGAAATGGTACCGTCATCGAAAATCAAAGTAGGCGACATTATTATCGTCGAGAAAAATGAAAGAGTACCGGCTGATTTGGTTTTAATACGGACAAGTGATAAGAGTGGTTCAGTATTTGTGCGTACCGATCAATTGGATGGTAAATTTAGTCGAATTTCTTTAGCTGTAGTCCTCTAACAGGACCTATTTATTTATTTTCTTACAATTTTTAGGTGAAACTGATTGGAAGCTTCGTTTGGCTGTGCCCTCTACACAAAAGCTTAATAAAGATTCGGACTTGTTCAACATAGATGCCAGTGTTTATATTGAAAAGCCTCAAAATGATATTCATTCGTTCATTGGCACCTTCTCCATGACAGATGGCAGCGAGGAAGTGGGTTTAAATGTGGAAAACACATTATGGGCCAATACAGTGGTAGCTGCTGGCACTGCCACCGGTGTAGTGATCTATACAGGCTGTGAAACACGCAGTGTAATGAACAATTCTCAACCGCGGTCGAAAGTAGGTCTCTTAGACATGGAAATAAATGGTTTAACCAAAGTAAGTCACTACTTCTTACAGAATTTTATGTTAAGCACGTTTTTATCGTGTTTATTTTTAGGTTTTGTTCTGTGCCGTTTTGGGTTTATCTTTGGTCATGATGATGTTAAAGGGCTTTAGTGGTCCCTGGTATCGTTACATGTTCCGTTTTGTTTTATTATTCTCCTATATTATACCCATTAGTTTGAGAGTAAATTTGGATATGGGCAAGGCATTCTACTCTTGGCAAATGCAAAACGATCCCGAGATTCAGGGCACTGTAGTACGCTCCACCACAATACCCGAAGAATTGGGCCGAATATCGTATGTTTTAACGGATAAGACAGGCACTTTAACACAAAATGAAATGGTTTTCAAAAAAGTCCACTTGGGTACAGTGTCCCATGACAATGATACGTTTCATCATGTGGCTGAGACGATTAGCTCCTTGGCAAGCACTATTTTAAATAAACCGGCTGCCGTGGATAATACCACTACAAAGACCAATACTTTGTATAGCAATCGCATGCGTCGTCCAGAGGGCTGGCGTGAATGGGAGGCAGTTAAAGCTTTAGCTTTGTGCCACAATGTTACACCCGTAACGGACGAAGATGATAATCGTTCGGTTTCCACATCATCGACATTCACTTCTTCAGCAGGTGGCTCAAATTCACCTACAAAATCTGTGATAAATATGGACGTGGCCAATACAAATGAACACCAATACCAGGCCTCCTCGCCAGATGAAATTGCTTTAGTCAAATGGACCGAGCAAGTGGGTTTAACCCTTATTGCTCGTGATATTACCTCCATGACTTTACAGCTGAGAGCCCATCAGCATGAGGATAATTTATTACATTTCCAGATACTCAAACTATTTCCCTTCACAAGCGAAAGCAAGCGCATGGGTATCATTGTCAAGGATTCACAAACAGGTGAAATTATTTTCTATCTTAAAGGCGCGGATGTGGTAATGTCTTCTATTGTGCAATACAATGATTGGTTAAGTGAAGAATCTGGCAATATGGCTCGTGAAGGTTTAAGAACATTGGTTGTGGCCAAAAAAGTTTTAAGCGAGGAACAGTATAATGATTTTGCCACACGTTATACAGCGGCGAATGCCTCACATTCTGATCGGCCGGCCAAAGTGGCAGCGGCCATTGAATCTTTGGAAAGAGAAATGGAGTTGTTGTGCTTAACCGGTGTCGAAGATCGTTTGCAGGATGGTGTTCGCCCCACTTTAGAACTTTTACGCAATGCGGGTGTACGTGTTTGGATGTTGACGGGCGATAAATTAGAGACTGCCTGTTGCATAGCTAAATCGTCTCAGCTGATAGGCCGTAATCAGGGTTTGCATGTCCTGAGACCCGTGAAGACCAGAACCGATGCACATTTGGAACTTAATCAATTTCGACGCAAACAGGGACATGCTTTGGTAATATCTGGTGAATCTTTAGAAGTTTGTTTGCAGTATTATCGCTTGGAATTTCTGGAACTGGCCACCGCTTGCCCTGCGGTAGTCTGCTGTCGTTGTAGTCCCACTCAAAAGGCTCAAGTTGTCCAACTGATACAGAAACACACCGGCAAGCGTACCTGCGCTATAGGTGATGGTGGCAATGATGTCAGTATGATACAACAAGCCGATGCTGGTGTTGGTATTGAAGGACGAGAGGGACGTCAAGCTTCTTTAGCGGGTGATTTTAGTATACCACAGTTTTCCCATATAGCCAAGCTATTACTGGTGCATGGACGCCGCTCCTATAAACGTTCAGCGGCTTTGTCACAGTTTGTTATACATCGCGGCTTAATTATAACCACTTTACAGGCGGTCTTCTCAGCTGTTTTCTATTTAAGTTCGGTGGCTTTATATCAAGGCTTCCTAATGGTGGGCTATTCTACACTGTACACTATGTTCCCGGTATTTTCTTTGGTATTGGACCAAGATATAGACTCTTCAACGGCCGTCACGTATCCCGAACTGTATAAGGATCTCTCCAAGGGAAGGAGTTTAAGTTATAAAACATTCTTTATATGGGTTCTAATAAGTATCTATCAGGGTGGTGTGATCATGTATGGTGCCCTGATACTGTTCGAAGATGAATTTATACACATTGTGGCTATCAGTTTTACTGCTTTAATAATGACCGAATTGATAATGGTTGCACTAACAGTGAGAACTTGGCATAGGTGGGTTTTGAATCACGTTATAAAGTTAAAAAATTGTTTTAAAATTTCATTTCTTTTCTTATTTCATATTTAGGCTAATGGTGTTGGCCGAATTATTCAGTTTAGCTTTATACCTGATATCGTTATTCGTTTTACATGAGTATTTTGGTAAGTTTAACAAGATGAATTTGATTGAAAAAAAAAGAGCAGTTGTATTAATAATTCGAACTTCTTTGTTTACAGATTGGGAATTTATTTCATCCACTGATTTCTTGGGTAAAGTTTCCGTTATTACTTTAGTTTCCTGTTTCCCTTTGTATATTATAAAATTCCTACGCAAAAAATGTTCACCGCCCTCGTATTTGAAACTTTCATAAGCATTGTCATTTGGAAAAAAAATTCATTCATTCTTATCGTTTAAATATGTTTATGAAAGTATTCTCCTTTTTTTTTATAATTTCGTTTCGATAAGTAATCTTAAAACCAATTTAGTTATACACACACACACATATACCCACATACAATTACGTACAGAAATAAAGAATAATTTTCTTGTTTGTTTTTTTTTACATTTTATTTTTATAATTAAAAGAAAAAAGAGAAAGAATGAAAAAAAAAGATTTTTGTTAATGTTTTTTTTATATGTTTATTATTTAATATTTAAGTTAGTGTTAATTAAAGAAAAATTAAAAAGAGAAATTCAACAATTAAATTATAATTCCAATTTAAAAGAAAAGAGATTAAATATTAAAAATCAATAGTGAAGGCATATTAAAGTCTCTAATCGTCAGTCAATTCCGAATTCGATCAAGCAAAGATTAAAGATTAAAGAATGTAAAAGATTAAAAATATATTGAAATTCTTTTAAAGGTTAATCGAGCTTAATAACTTAAATAGGAATGAAAAAATCAAATATAAACGGTCCCATTGTTATGCAATTGGGAATATTGTCAAATTTCTTTAATCTATTACATAAATCTGTAATCCCTAAAAAATTTTCGAATCTCTAGAAAACTTTAAATGTCTAAAAATTAGAAATCAGAAAAACTTTTTGAAAATCTAAGGAGTTCGAACCAAAAAGTCTTTAGAAGTCTTAAGATTTCAAATCAAAAATAGGAATCAAGAACATTTCCGTAAGTCAAGAGATTTCAAATTAGTAAAACTATTGTATATTTCGAATCAGGACAACTTCGAAAGTCTAGAGATTGCGAATCAGGAATATTCTAGATTTTGAAGCGGAAAATTAGAAAAACTATTCATCAAAAACGTATAGAAATCGAACCAGGATAACTTCGTGAGTTTTAAAAATCTAAAGGATTTAAATCTAGAAGTCTAAAGGCCCTGAATCTTAAAAAAATTTAAAACGGACAAACTTTTCGAAATTCCAACAATTAAAACTTACGAATACTAAGAAATTTTTATTTTTAAAAGTTCGGAAAATTTAATCTCTTTACTGTGTAACGAAATGACAAGACAAATTGAAACATAACCATGCTGTATAAGTTTGAATTAATTTAATTTTCTAATTAATTAATTAATCTCACTACCAGATACTATTATAAAATGATTATTATTCTAATTAATTAATATTATTAAGTGAAATACAAACATTCATGTATTAAATCAAATTTAATGCATGGATTAAGATTGCAATTAATAATTTAATTTAAATTTAATTTATTTAAAATAAAAAGCCTAATCCGCAAAGTGATACAAAAAAAAACAAAACGAAAATAATTTTAAAATTTAACTTTCATGATGCTAAAAAAACCAATTGAAAATAATATTGAAAAAAACTTCCCTTTTTTAAATTGAATTACAGAAAAAAATAAATAAAAATTACCTTAATAAACAATTATTCTTTGCATATCTTTATCTCTCTGTTAAACAATTATTTTA
The DNA here is from genome assembly GCA_005959815.1 of Sarcophaga bullata. Classification (NCBI taxonomy): domain Eukaryota; kingdom Metazoa; phylum Arthropoda; class Insecta; order Diptera; family Sarcophagidae; genus Sarcophaga; species Sarcophaga bullata. The sequence goes on along the minus strand of QOCX01000017.1, from coordinate 622,492 downwards.
TGTTTATTAAAAAAAAAGAAAAAAAAAACAAAATTAATATAAATAAAATAAAATAAACCAAAAACAAATATTTCTACAAACAACACATCCTTAAAACTAATCGTAAAAAAACAAAAATTAAAATTTATACATTTATAAAATAAAATGAAACGAAAGTGCAGACAGACAGACGTCACGAGAATTGTATTAAAATACAGAGTTTTTAACTTTTAAAAAATCCATATATTATAGTCTTATAAATAAAATAAATAAAAAAAACTATTAAAAGAGAATGATGACAAACAAATGCAAAAAAAGAAAAAACAAACAAACAAATAAAAAATGAAAAAAGAAAAATAAAATTACTATTTTTAAAATAAAACTTAAAATTTAACAATTTAAAATAGATTACAATAAATATTAATGTAATTAAAACAATAAATCAAATTAAATTTAAATAAATAAAAATTTAACAAAAAAAAAGAAGAAAAAAAAAATATTTCAATTACAAAAATCATAGTGTTTCAATTTAAATCACAAGAAGTGAAACGGTGTAATTCTAATAAATACGCAAACCCGTGTAGTAATGATTCGCAAGTAATTTTTTATAGTTATTTATAGGGAATACATCTTCTTCCAGAAATGGCATTAAGATTTGTGGATCAAATAGACCGTATCCCAGATCCAGAGAAAAAGACAAAAAACTTTCTAGGAATAGATGATCTAAAAGTAAAGGAGAGAGAAAAAACCAGACTTCTCCCTCAAGCAGAGGAATAGAGTTCTCCCTAATATAGAAATTATATCAGAAGCCATTTAAACGTTTGAATTGTCCTAAGCAACAGCTTCATGCCATCCCCAAAGGCAACTCGTGCCATCCTCCACCTACGAGCCTCATCCGTAAAGTTCGCACTACCATAATCTCTGAAAAACCATCGAGGTTGCTGAATTACCGTTGGAAACATACGAAGTTACATCTAATTAATAGCTTTGTATGTGCATTTTGTATAATTTTTTCAAGTCATTCGAATCATTTATAAGTATTTTTCTAAATTATGAATCTAAATGAGTGGGCTAATGAATCAAACATATTTCGAATGGTATGAGTTTGATGTCAACGTTGTACGCATACTCATTGCAACCTGCACTTATACGTTAACGCAAGTAGTGAGTACGAATGAATTAGAGTAGTTAAATTTAGCGTAAAAACGATTCACATTGCCGATCTCTGATATGTATGCTTGCATAAGTATACTTACATTCTTTTTTTTTCCCCCCATCTTCATGGAAATAATAACATTTATATTGTTTTTGTTTTCTTTTGTAATTTTTTTTAATACAATTTTCATTTTTAATCTTATTTTTTTTTCCTTTTCTTGTTTATTTCAAATTTATTTAAATACTATTGTTGTTGTTGTTGTTGTTTTTGTTGTTTGTTAATTTGTTTTATGGTTTAATTAATAGTAAATTTTTCTTTTTCTTTTGCTTCTCACAAAATGGTAACAATAATACATTTTGTTTTTGTTTTTGTTTAATTTGTTGTTGTTGTTGTTGTTATAATTATATTGTATGTAAATTTTTTGTTGGTAATATTAAAAACCATTTTCTTTTTTTGTTATAATTTGTTTTTTTTTTTGTAATTTTTTTATTTTATTGTTAAATACTGTGTTGCTTTTGAAAAATACATAATTTTTGTTTTTAGTTTTGTTTTATTTATTTTTACAAATTTTAAATTTTTTATTTTTAATTTAATTGGTAATGTAATGACTACAAATGTTTTAATTATTGTTTTATTTATTTTTTTTTTTTTTTTTGGGGGGGCGGGTGGTGTACTTGTTTTTGTTATTTTATTTCAATAATTTCTGTGGTTTTTTTTTGTTCTCTTAAACATTTTCATAGTATTTCTTTTCTTAATTGTTTTTTTTATAAAACTTAACTTAAATCTTTTTTTTATTAAATTTACTTAATAAATAAACAAATGCAATTTGAATCTGTTTTTATATTTTTTTTCTCAGTGTGTGGTGTAATGTGTTTTAGAGAATAAATAAGTTTAAGCTAAAATTTATTTTTTCTTTTTATTTTTAGTGTTGTTGTTGTTATTGTTATTGTATGTGTGTGTATGTTTCTTTGTAATAATTAATAATTATTTTTTAAATATAAATTTGTTTATTTTCTTTTTTTTGTTTGTTGTATAACATTTTATGGTAACTGTTTGGGGTTTTTCTTATTATTAATTTTCTTCAGTACTATTACCGCCCTAATTAAGATTATTTTTTTTTTTATATATTTATTTTATGAATTTCTTCATATCAAGGCAGTAAAAACTTAAATAACTTTATAAATACAACTATTATTTTATGTTTTTTTGTTTTTTCTTTTATTTGTGTCTGTACGAAAAAAATTATTAAGTTTTGTTTCTTGTTTTTGCATTATTTTTTAATTTATTTCATGATATTCTTTTTTATGCAAAATAACAAAACATTTAATTTTATTTAATTTTTTCCCCGTACTCGCGTTATAATATTTAATTATAATTTTATTTATTTTTTCTTTTGTTAACATCTTTACACCAATTCATTTTTATTTATTTTTCAATTCTTTATTTTTTAATATAATTCTTATAAAGCTTTAACCAATCCATTTAATAAAAAAAAACCTTCACCAAAATATAAAAGAAATTAAATAAATTTATTGAATATTTTACAAAAAAAAAAAACATAATTAAATAATAATAAAACAAAATAAACAAACAGGTGGTCAACTTAAATTATGAAATACCTCGTTCTATAAATCATAATTCAGTTTTATGCCATCAACTCCGTTTATGACCCAAGATACGAACGGATAATCATTTATTTCAATTTTAAGATGGAATGTATTGTCGAAACTGATCATCTATTATCTCTATATATTAATATTTTTTTTTTAATAATATTTTTTTTTTAAAAAGATAAAATTCAGTGAATTTTTGGTCTAGAAGACGTTTTAATGCAATTTTGATGGCAAATGTATATGTTTGTAATCTTCTTTAATTTATATTTGTGAGTATTTTTAAAGATGGTGAGTTGGTCAATAATCATAATTTGCCTTATAATATAAATGAACTTTCATTTTTAAATTAAAAAAAAAATAATATTAAAATAAAACAGATAATACATTTAAAAATAATTTTTTTTTCATATTAAAGGAGAGAGAAGGGGAGCGGGGTTAAAGTCGAAATACTTTTGCAATTGTTCAATTTATTTCTTATATTTAACGGTATACTATTATAAATAGGGTTTAGTTAATTGAGTAAGTTGTATTCTGTATTTTTTTAGCCCTCCTCCGCCTATATTCAATTGTTTGATTAATATTGTGTTTTTTGTGGTACAATTTTAAGGTTAGAACTATAGATTAGAATGTTTGTTTCGTTATGTCTGTTTAAATATCTAATTTACTAAAAGACTTTATAATGGGTTTGTGTTATGGTATATTATTTTGGTTTATCATCGAATGTATGGAGAGTGAGGGGGTATGGTTGATGTATCTATAAATAGTAGCTGATGGTCAATGATGAGGTAAATGTTTATTTTAAAATTACAATAAGTTTAATAAAATTTATTTTTCTTTTTATTTTAGTGTTGTTGTTGTTATTGTTATTGTATGGTGTGTGTATGTTTCTTTGTAATAATTAATAATTATTTTTTAAATATAAATTGTTTATTTTCTGTTTTTCTTTTGTTTGTTGTATAACATTTTATTGGTAACTGTTTGGGGTTTTTCTCTTATTTATTAATTGTTTTTAGATATTACCGCCTAATTAAGATTTATTTTTTTTTTATTATTTATTTAGGGAATTCTTAATATAAGGCAGTAAAAACTTAAATTAACTTTATAAATACAACTATTATTTTATGTTTTTTTTTTTTTCTTTATTTGTGTCTGTACAAAATAATTATTAAGTTTTGTTTTTGTTTTTGCATTATTTTTTAAGTTTATTTATGATATTCTTTTTTATGTCAAAAATAACAAAACATTTAATATTTTGTTTAATTTTTTTCCCTACCTCTATATAATATTTAATTATCATTTTATTTAATTTTAATTTTTTTCATTTGTTAACATCTTTACACCAATTCATTTTTATTTATTTTTCAATTCTTTTTTTTCTTTTAATCATCTAATTTCTATAAAGCTTTACCAGTCCTTTAATAAAAAAAACACCTTCACGCAAAATATAAAAAGAAATTAAACAAATTTATTGAATATTATACAAAAAAAAAAAAAAAAATTACAATAAAAAAATAAAAGGAATTTTAAAATCTTTAATAATAAAATAAAATCAAGTGTGGTTAACTAAA